>BQNB010004933.1:35040-57529 GCA_026074375.1 Tanacetum coccineum | reverse complement strand
TGAAGGCAAGAAAAGCTATTAGAAGTATTTGTGTGAGAACTGAGAAGTATATGAGTATCACATATTTGATCTCTGGCATGATTGTTCCTACTATTTGAAAAGATTTCAAATAGTAGAAAAGATTTCATCGGTAACAGTCTTCATACTACCTTACCCATATATGGATGATCACCTCTTAAGTGTTTTAATGCATGTAATGTACTCTTTGGGGCCTTGTAATAGTCTTCATATTACCTTACATGTGCGTTGCCTTAACGAAATATTACATAGACGGCGGATTCGTGTAATTCGTTCATGACCTAAGAAATACTTACACAGATCATCACAAATGTGACAAAGCAATAGGATTAGTAGAAGCAAACTAAGGAGTAATGCATGATTAAGTAAATACATTTGTTTACCCATATGAGTTCTCACCAAAGTAGTTTAGATTTTAATATTAGTTTATTTAGTTAAAACCAAACCCTCTCTTAAAACCCGATATTTTACCTGCTTTCTATAAAATATAAAAATACAAAAATATTCTTCTTTCAACCCTTAGATCTTAGTTAGGTTTAGTTCGAGCCTTCACACGGTATTCCCCTAGAGAACGATAACAACCTCCGAGTCCTTACTATACTACACTGCAACAATTATGTACTCTGCCTAGGGAGTTGTAAAACTAGTGCGTTTACAACAACCGCATCAGAGTATATTTGCCCATTAAAGGGCAAATGAAGGGGGGAGGAGGGCTGTGTTTAAATTTTTTTAAATTTTTGCTCGTTATGCAACGAATGAAACATAGAAAAAGATTATATATAGACGTATTGGCTGGGTCAGGAATCGACGCAACTTCGCTTTTTAATGAAGCGGCAACCCATCCCGTGCCCTTATGCGTACTTTTAAAAATAATAGATAACAAGTCAAGATTTACCGCGCGTTGTGCTGTGGGCCGTTAATTTTTCGCGCGTTGGTTGCGAGGACACATTTTTTTTTTTTTTATTTTAGTGTGGGTTTATTTTTTCGGTCTTTATAGGCTCTTATTTTTTTTTTCTTGTGCGACGATTTTATTTTCACAGGTCACATGTTAATAGTTTGTTTTTTTATATGGGCTTATGTGTTGGGCCTCATGTTTAAAAGTTTTTTTTTGGACTTACCCGTACGCTTCGGCTTTTTCATTGCGTCGTTGTTATTTTAAAGTGTATGGTAGCGTAATTTTTGGTGTTTTTTATTTTAATTCAACATTTTTTTATAGAAGCCGTACGTATGTCATAGGATCTACATTACTTGACTCGTTTTGTGTCTTTTAGAGATCGAAATAGGTCTTTAGGGAGGTGTTTTTAAAGTTTATTACATAAAAAAGTCGTAAATAGTTAAAAGAGTGGGGAATGTGCCCGCACGTTGCAACGGGGCGTTTTTTTTATATTGCCTACTTGTATGTTTTATGTTTAGACTCGATACTCAGCCTCGGTCATAACGTTGACTAAGTAAAAATGGGGGAAAAAGTAATACGTGCCAGCCCGAGGCGGGCCTTTAAAAAATAATCCAAACAAAATTGGGTTTTTTTTTTTTTCCAGATATTGATCTTGAACGGAATATATTATTAGGAATGTGTTCCGTGCGTTGCAAAGGGGCTCATTTGCGTTCGACCATTTTTTTTTATATGTTCTACTTGTATGATTTTCTCGTTATTATACTCTATGTTGTGCTTTTTAAATTCTTGACTAATGTAAAAAAGAAAGAAAAAAACCCAAATGGGAGCCCAAAAAAAATGCATGGTCCCAATGAACACGTGCCATTTTGAACAGTGGAATTGGTCCAAAACGTCATCGTTTTAAAAACTTTTTTTTATTTTTTCTATTGATCAACATATATATTTTTATCATTGTACACTTTTGTTAGATGGTTCATTGGTTCTTTAAGCCAATAAACTTAAATCTTTAACTAACATTAGCCCATTTTCTATGTATTTCTCTTAATGTTTAAGCCCATTCTCTGAATATTGGGTGGGACTGTCATAGTCACAGGCCTTGTGTTCTTTTTTTGTAACATTTCTTTTTTGAACAGAAGAAAAAATTGGAATACTGAAATAGGTGAAAGCCAACAAAACTTCAGCTTAGCGACAACCTAGCTAAAACAACCTAATTTGGATCATGGTTCTTTAAAGCCAATACACTTAAATCTTAACTAAAATTAGCCTCATTTTCTATGGATTTCTCTTAAGTAGCCCATTCTTGATAATAGGTGGCTGTATAAGTCACGAGTTGGTTTCTTTTTTTTGAACATTTCATTTTTTGAACAGAAGAAAAAAATTGGAATACTGAAATAGGTGAAAGCCAACAAAACTTCAGCTTAGCGACAACCTAGCTAAAAACAACCCTAAAATAATTGAACAATTAAAGACCCTTCAACAAACAATACTAGTATAATCTTTACTATATTCTAAGAACTTTTCCAATTATATAGTTCCAGGGAGAAGATTCTCATTATTGACGGTCATAAATGAGAGAATTTGATAAAGCTTAACTCCAAGTTGGCTTATTTTATTTCTCATAACCTAGTTGACTGAATAAAATACGACTCTACCAGATATTGTGTGCATGTGGTTCATCTTATTAGCTTATATTTCTTGTATTCACATGCAACCACTACCAATCTTTCGAGTATGTCAAATGAACGACTTTAGGAGGATATATCTTACATATGAAAATTGGTTTAAAGTATAGAAAACAACACATATTTTCTTACTTTTTATCTATCAACACAAATTTATTTTATACCTCATGTGTAAACCAAATCATAAACTAGTGTACAATATTTTGATTTGGTAGAATGTGTATTTAATTTTTATGTATTATATTTAATTTCTTCTCTTTTATGTGACATGCTAGCCATCTAAGAGTGCACGGTGCAGTGTGGTTTTCGTCCGCCATCCGCCAAAAATGAACCAACGGCGCTTTTTTTCTTTTTCTTTTAATTTTTTAAAACATTTTTAAAAAAATCTTATTCTATTTATAAGTTTAAAAAAAAATCTTATATTCTCGTAATGAAAAAAAATTATTTTATATAATGTATGTTTTATTTAAATTTTTTATTTTAAAAAAAATCAAAAAAAAATAATAAAAAAAATACTATGGCACCAGAATTCTGAGTGTCAAACCACTCCCACTGAATTCTGGTGCCATGCCATTTTGCTGACGTGCCACCACTTTTGAAGTTTGGCACCAAGAGTTTGACACCACGACTCCCTGTGCTCTTAGGAGGATACATCTTACATATGAAAATTGGTTTAAAGTATAGAAAACAACACATATTTTCTTACTTTTTATCTATCATCACAAATTTATTTTATACCTCAGGTGTAAACCAAATCATAAACTAGTGTATAATATTTTGATTTGGTAGAATGTGTATTTAATTTTTATGTATTATATTTAATTTCTTCTCTTTTATGTGACACGCTAGCCATCTAAGAGTGCACGGTGCAGTGTGGTTTTCGTCCGCCATCCGCCAAAAATGAACCAACGGCGCCGTCGTTTTGCACCGGCAACGACGCCATTGGCGTGCGGTTGGTTCCTTCGCTAGCCCACCCGGCTGATACCGTTGGTATATTTCTTTTCTTTTTTTTTCTTTTTTTTCTTTTTCTAATTTTGTGAGTGAAAGGGGTGTTTTTGGTGGGGTGTTTTGTTAGACTCAAGGTACCAATAAGGGTTATTGGTTTTTTTTGTTAAGAATGATGTTTTATTTACTGAGGTGTTATTAAAGGGTTACTGAATTGACACATTACACTTAGCTCTCTAAGCGTTGATTATGTGCCGTTGACTTGGTAAAGGCCGATAGAAGATGGGGACAAGTATAAAAATGGACTTAGTCTTGAGATATGAAAGAATGTGTTTAGGATTTCTATGGCCAAGCATCTCACGAAGCTCAACTTGTAAGTTCCAATAGGGTTACATCACATCTTAAAGTCAACTGGTTATCAAAAAAAAGAAAAAAAAATGACCTGTCAATCTTATATTTTAATTTTAAGATTATGTTTATTTTTCATATCTTAAACTAGGGGTGTGCACGGTTCAGTTTGGGTCGGTTTTTGGGCAAAACCGAAATCGAATGTTCGGTTTTTTGCATAGCCATAACCGAAACAGTTCGGTTATACTCGGTTCGGTTTTTCCGGTTTCAACGGGTTTTCGGTTCGATTTTCTCGGTTTTTTCGGTTAACCGTTTGTATCTTTCACCCATGTCATTGTAACAGTGCACATACCGACCTACTTCTATTCCCGCTTATGTTTTTCTTCACAAAATGAATAAACATAAGGGTAGCAGAACTAAGAGTATATGTTAAATGTACAGCTGTATAAGCACAAAAACTTACGAATGAAAGATCGAAGTGATCAAAGTTTCACGAGGGCTAAATGCAATGAAGGTTGTAAAGTTCAGTAGAGAAGAAGCTAGATAGATCTAGGGTTAACTGATTTTAAAAGTTATTAGATGAATAGATGTGTCTGACGTTTGGTTTTCTCAGAACTATTTTCATATTTGATCCTCCCCTAAAAGCCACTCAAATTTATAAAATTATATAGTTAGCCGTTTAGTAATTACTAAATAGCAATATTGAAAACGGTTCGGTTCGGTTTTTATGGTTCGGTTTTTACATCAAAACCGAAACCGAACCGAAATTTCGATTATTTGAAAAATAGAAAACCAAACCATTAGTTTTTTTGTTTCGGTCGGTTATTTCGGTTCGATTTTTCTGGTTTTCGGTTCGTTTCGGTTTTTTCGGGTTTTTTTGCTCACCCCTATCTTAAACCATCATGGACCTCCTTGTCAACTATAGTCTATCATCCCATGTTTTTCACACCTCCAGCTTTTTCCATCAGAACAGACCGCCTTTTACCGTTTTCATTTCAGTATAAGGTTAACAGAGACCTACCAATACAGACAAAGTTGTGACGTGAGATTGGGTTTGAACACCAAACCGAATGTTATTTCGTCACTTGACATAAAATATTGGGTTTTTAGATACACAGGTTACTAAACTATCAACTTTTGTTCGCCTAAGTTACTAAACTTTTTTTTTGTTCATTTGGGTTACGGACTATCGAAGTTTAACTTTAAGGTTACCGAACAACAAAAGTGTGTTCATTCAGGTTACCTCGAATACTGGCAACCGGGGTAGTGTGTTTTGACCCTCTCCACGTCAGCTTTTTGTGGGCCCAGTTATCCAACTCAGAAACTTATTAGGTTATTTGACAAGTATGTTACTCAACTTTACGAATTTGTTCGTTTAAGTTACTAAAGTTTGTTGTTTTGTTCATCTAAAAATACCTCTAGAAAATACATGTTTTTATACACGTTTTTTTCCATGTTTTTATATGCATTTTTATACGCACATTTTTATACACGCTTTTATACACACATTTTATACACGTTTTTATACACACATTTTTTACACGTTTTTATGCACACGTTTTTATACACACAATTATATATATATTTTTTATACATACGTTTATATGCACACGTTTTTATAAAAATGTGTATTACAACATGTGTATAAGAATGTGTGTATAAAAACGTATGTATAAAACCGTGTATAAAAATGTGTGTATAAAAACGTGTGTATAAAACTGTGTATAAAAATGTGTGTATAAAAACGTGTATAAAATCGTGTATAAAAATGTGTGTATAAAAACGTGTGTATAAAACCTTGTATAAAATGTGCGTATAAAAACGTGTGTATAAAATTGTGTATAAAAATATGTGTAAAAATGTGTGTATAAAACCGTGTATAAAAATTTGTGTATAAAAACGTGTTTATAAAACCGTCTATAAAAATGTGTGTATAAAACTGTTGACAATGATGAATTGAGAGGAAAACACACAGTGAAAGTGATTTCATTGAACTGAAAACGAAGAATAGTACAGGGTATTTATACAAGAAATGAGCGGGAAAAGAAAAACTAACTAACTATCTTCTAAAGCTACAACATAAACCTCTAAACTTTCTATAAGTTACACTTTGGTCCTTGTAGTCTCTGCAATGCTTCTCTTACAAAAACCGTGTATAAAACTGTGTGTATAAAAATGTGTACTAGAATGTGTGTATAAAAACGTGTGTATAAAAATGTGTGTATAAAAATGTGTGTATAAAAAATGTGTGTATGAAAACGTGTTTATAAAAATGTGTGTATAAAAATTTGTAGATAAAAATGTGTATAAAAACGTGTGTAAAAATTGGCAAAGTTTAGTAACTTAGGTGAACAAATTCGCAAAGTTCAGTAACTTATCTGTATCAAAAGTCAAATGCCACGCTGGCAATGTAACCGGGAATTAACACTAGCAACCGGTCACCGATAGTTCGATACCAAATTTAACCGGTTTTGATAGTCCAGTAACCCAAATGAACAAAAAAAAAGTTTAATAACTTAGGCGAACAAAAGTTGATAGTTTGGTAACTTGTGTATCTAAAAACCCTAAAATATTTGACAATGAGCTGAGCATCACTTATAAATTGAGTAAAGATATAACTAGTTCTTTTATTTCATATTCCTTTAAAAGTCGACGCATATAAATACATGTACCAGACACACCCAGTAATAGTTGACTTCAACAAGGCATATAAGATCATCTGGTAGGTGCTAAATAATCTACTGTATATGATTTATGCCCCTCTGTACAAATATATAAGTTTACAAGTTTTGAACCGGCTTAGGTGGTGAACTGAGTTATTATGGTGTCGATCTTGTGAAAATATGATTAAGATACAATCGATGCTATCAACTTTTTGGAATCGTTTAGGCTGATCTTGTAATCGGGTTAAGTTTTAATGTAAATTTGTGTTTTACTGCTAGCAAATCAGGATCAAAAGAGAAAATTTTAACGTGAGAAATGCATTTAGTCAAGTACGTTAAATTATTTTTTTTCCTGATTTAAGTACAAACGAGTGATTCACAATAACTTTTTAGTGTAGATTTACTTAAATTTATAATTAAAGTTAATTCAAAACTTTAACATTTATATGATATTTTGCGAATAATATGAATGAAAGCTTACATTTTCAAAACTTCAAATCAAGAATTTGTTTCTAATCAACTAAAGAAACATTTTTACATAAAAAAATGTAAAAAAGAAAACATACATAAGGCTTTAAATTGTATTTTCCATGATAGTCGCATATTTTCTTAATTGAGTCTACTACGTACTAGCTACTCATCTTTTATAACAGAATAAAACGGGTAAACTGAAGGGATATTTGTGCAAGCTATCTAAGGAAAGTCGAATCTTTTTAATCATGACGTACGCAGCTTAAGCGGCATTCATGTGATAATTTCCGACTTTTCCCTACCGAAATATATTTACCTACAAGGTTAATTTGAACCCAGATCTCTCGCTACAGGTGAAGGAGTAAAGAGTTTCAAGAAAAAATATTCATAATGCGACTGCAGGCTGATCCTGCTACATTTCGCTGGGGAAGAAAGAAGGAACAGAGCCCTTTCACGTTATCACGGAAAAATGGGATTGCCTATTAGCCAATTGTGACCGGAAAAAGACCCGGAACCCCATACCCTCTCATTCACTTAAGGCCGAGGAGCGTAGATTCATCTTACTTTTGATAAATGAAAAAAAGAGACATAAGTCACGCATTCGAGCAAGAGCCTTTGCTTCTCTTTGCAATGTAAATAAAGGGCCGGACGAGACTTTCTGACCACCTTAATCAAGAATAGATCCATATGTTAATATTTGACACATATTATAATAGGATTATAAGTATATAATTAGCTATTAGTAAATAAAAGATTATATATTTATCAGCTAAAAAAGTCACAAAGATAGCCATTTGGTGATATTTTATATGGGGATAAACAATCAAAGTCTATATAAGTTCATGTCTTCTCATCCATCCACATATACTTATTAAGAGAGTTTTTCTTTGTCATTAAGGGCAGCCAATCCTGTAAACTAGTCTTGCTGTATTAGGTATTTTAAAGCTAATTTCAAGCTATTCTTTAGTAATTCTCACACCTATCTGATAAGCTCAATATGAATATACAAACCGTTGGTTAAATCTTATTTTTGGGTCCTCATTTTTATTTCGCACATGGCCATGAGAAATATGTTACAGTTTGTTATTAACGGTATAATATGATTATGCAGGGCAAGAAACAGGCAGCAAGAAATTAAAAAAGACCAGAGACATGGATCCAACGGATGAGCCAAATTTCGTATTAATCCCCCCGAACGGAAATTCGAGTACTAGGCCACCAGTGGATTATCCACATTTCATATTAACCCCCCAGCATGAAAACATGAATACTCATGAGCTACCACGACCAAACAACATACCTAATCCGCTACAAGCAATTATTCCCCAACAGCAACCACCAGAAACAGAAAGAAATTATTATCCTTGTGGAGATCTGCTTAACGGTAACTAATTAAGTCGTATCATACAAAGAATATTGCCTGTGACACTAGCTAACCATACCCTCTGAGCATGTGGCTATCTAACTGCATTTGCATTGATTGGTACTGTTAGTTACTAACTTTAAACAAATTTTGGAATTATGTAGATGAAAGACGGAGAGAATACATTGATATTTGTGTTCCTCTACATGAGGCGGCAATCACAGGAGATTGGGAGGCTGCATTAGGCATCCTTAGAATTCATCCATTTCTTGTATGGTATTGTATCAACGAAAACTGGGAAACACCACTTCATGTTGCAGCAGCTGCCCAACACACCAAGTTTGTGGAGAATCTTGTGTACGGTATGGAGCCACATCTCTTACAACTTCAGAATAAACAAGGAAATACTGCACTCTGCTTAGCAGCAGCTGCTGGAAACGTCCAGGTGGCTAAGATTATGGTTGAAAAGAATCCGCAACTGCTGGTACTCAGTAGTCATAGTCAGAACACAGGGACGCCTCCTGGTTTTCCACCGATTTTTTATCAGGACCTGAAGCCACTCTTTTTGGCTTCTTTATTTGGAAAACGTGATATGGTGACTTATCTTTACGATAAGTCTCAGGAATTGGCAGGTTTCTACATTGCACATAAAGGATGGGATTGGATATTCTTGAAATGCATCGAGGCTGAGTTGTACGGTACATGATCTATTTAATAGTTATTGCACATGTTCGTCATTTAGTTTTCAAAGTTTTATTCGGTAAATTTAGTTAAAAATATTAAAATCTCAAAGGTTAATATAGATAAAATAATTTCTGGAACTCAATCAAAAATTTAGTTTTCAAAGTTATGTAGTATTGTAAGTTTTTTTTATACTACAGTTTGTCTATGAACATTGTAAGATCTAATTACCTTACATAAAATCTTCAAATTATATATGTTGCAGCAAGTTGTAGGCAAACGAATATGTCTAGGTTTACTTTCAAACTTATATATTTCGATCTTCTAAAATATTGTGTAACCACCTAGCTTTTCTTCATAGCCAATTTGCTGAAGCACCAATTTCTTCATTTTACAACAGAATGTTATTAAGGTCCAACAGTTAATATCTGAAGGGTTAAAACATACACAAATCTGGGTTTTCAATATAAAGCGATCAGTGGAGGACACACAAAAATGGTCTAATCAATGTTCAATCCCTATTGAGCTCTCATTCATTTACACTGACAATGTAATTTCAACATCTTTATATGCCAATCTCGCACTTATCAGATATTAGACTTGCAATGTGTATGATCTACCTTGGGGAAGTGGGTGTGATAGGTTTTCAATAGGCAATGAGCTCTTATTTTGCGCACATCCTTTTGCTTTGTGACGGCATTAAGCCTAGTTAAATGAGTGTGAAATCTTTTGTAGATGTTGCTTTGAGAATATGGGAAGATCATGAATATGCACTATTTCAGTTTGAGTGTATAAGCTATGCGCTGCAGGATTTGGCTCGAAAACCTTGTGCGTTTGATAATATAAAACCGTATGCAATCTTGAGAATCATCAAATCAGGTAAGGTTATCAAGTAGAATTGTAAACAAACTGAACTTTCAATGAAAATTTCATGAACTGTTCGGTAAATAGTTAGTTTATTTATGAAATGAAGGAACGTGAACAATATGTTACGTTCGCTTAGTTAAACAAACAAACATGAACAAAAGTCTTGTTCGTTCACTTATGTTCATGAACGTCCGATTATGCGTTCGATAAGGTTCATTTATTTGTTTATGTTCGTATTTTGTATCTTTTTATTATATACTTTTAAAGAGTTAAGATCAAATGAGAAATAAAATAAGAATGAGATGGGTGAGAAGAAACTACAACCGCACATTTCAAATCTTTAAACTTTTAAAATTGGTTTACTTTAACAAAACAACACTTATTAAACACAATATTATGCATATTTTTATAAATATTATGTTTAGTTTTCTACGTTCATTTATGTTCGTTTTGTGTTTGATGAACGAACATGAACAACCTTATTTTCTTAATAAATGAACATGGACAAGAAATTTCGTCCGTTTAAGTGATCGTGCCCGTTTATTTGTCCGGCTAAAACTAAAAGAACGAACATGAACAAGGCTCCGTCCATGTTGTGTGATTTTTTACAGCCCTATTATCAAGCTAGTGTTTTAAATAACATATGTCTCTTTAGAAAGTCTTTATAAATGTACACTTATGGGTCATTGTATACGACTATATAATTTGGTGTCACTGTATATCGAGCCTTACCTTATTCTAGACTCTCCAACCTCTTCAATGCATACAACTCTATATAGTTTATTAATTGGGCTCTACTATTTGATGGTTTCTTCCAGTTTTTTCCGTCTTTCATATGAAGGTGGGACCTGCCATAAAGGAAAGTGCAGCTACGCAGCTGTTAAGAAAATTTTGGAAAAAGGTTGTTGAAAAGCCTAGGGATTATATTGACAACTTACTCAAAGGTCCAAAGATTGTTTTGGAAAAGCCTAAGGAAAAAACTGGTGACATGCCACAGGAAGTCGAGATTGAGAAAGAAGAAGTTCACATATACCATTCTCAAATATTATCTGTTGCTGCAGAAATGGGCAACACTAAATTTGTAGTTGAGTTGATTCGTGAATATCCTGACCTTATATGGAAAACTAATGACCTTGCACAATCTATCTTCCATATAGCTGTCTCGCATCGTCGAGAAGGTATATACAGTCTATTACATGAGATAGGATCACTTAAGGATCTCATAACTACCATGAGAGACGTAGATGGTAACAATATGCTGCACTTAGTTGGAATGAATGCAGAGAAAAATTCAATTGAGGATGTTTCAGGAGCTGCTTTCCAATTGCAACGCGAATTGTTATGGTTTAAGGTACATCTTCTCACAACTTATGACTTTATGAGTAGTTATCCTAGTAATTGATTAACCTATTTGTCATAGCACATCGGATTTTTATGTTTAAGGTCTGCATCAGCATTCTTAAATGATTTTATAGGAGGAAATTTAATGATCCATACGTGTGTTGTAGGAAGTAGAGTCTATGGTCCCTCCTTCTCATAAAGTACAGAAGAACAATGCCGGCAAAACACCGCGTGAACTATTCATTGAAAGCCACAAAGATCTGGTTTCCCTAGGGGAAAAGTGGATGAAAGGAACAGCTAATCAAAGCATGGTAGTTGCTGCACTTATAACCACCGTAGTATTTTCAGTAGCGTTCACCATTCCAGGTGGGTACGACCAAAACACTGGTTTTCCCATCTTCCTTCGAGATGGGCCCTTCATAGCGTTCGTCATATTGGATGCCATTTCTTTAATCCTGTCTTCAGCTTCAATCCTCATGTTTTTATCCATCCTAACTTCACGTTATGCTCAAAACGATTTCTTGGAATCACTACCGAAAAAATTGATGCTAGGTTTGGTAGCACTATTCCTGTCAATAGTTACTATGATGGTTACCTTTACCGTTAGCTTTTTCGTTCTATACCGTGACAAGTTGATTTCCATACCGGTTATTATCAGTGCAGTTGCTGTTATACCAATCCTTTTATATGCTAAACTGCAGTTTCCTCTTTTGGTGGATGTGTATCGCTCAACATATAGCTCCAAATTACTTCTTAAGCCAAAAAAACGTAAAATTTACTATCGAAATCCAAGGTTCTAAGTGTTGTCATTATTAATATTCTGAAGGTTTATTATTTAAACTTCCCAGTGTATATGTAAGAAATTGACTGAATACAGTATTGTTGCTATTATGAAAACTCTTTTCACTACCTAATTGTTTAATTCTGCTTTTGATTTACTAATTTTGTTGTTTTTGAAAAAGACTATTAAGATGAAACAAAGAAGCAGCACGCAATCATTATCAGTATTCAGTTTTTAATCACAAGTACTTATTTCGAGACAGAATAAGCATAAGCTTGACCTAACTCCCTGTGCAACTTTGTTGGTTTCGATTGTATGGTGGTGAAAGTGAGTTATCATCCACCTGTTCATTTTTTTTAGTGCTAATTAGTATGAGGTCATGGGTATAAATGAGACATGTTGCCTTGTCAAAAGCCTACCAAGTCAGTCCCGATTGTTTAACTATCTGAGTCCAAATCAAGCCTGGCTTTCATCATTTAAATTCGGTAATAAGAGCAGTATAAGATGATATTATAAAGAATGCAACAAAATAAAACAGAAGATCTCATATCATGATGTACACTAAGATTAAATCAAAACAAACAGAGTTTGTACCTTACTGAGCATATAAAGTACGGAGTATCGGCATTTTTTTGTGCAGCAAGAATAGACGACCTTCAATGTGTTGCTTCGTGTTGATTTACCTTGTACTTAACTGAGTAGCTTGTTGAATATGTCCCTAGAAAGTAGAAAGAATATTGTGTCAATCAAGATAAGACATACCACGTATTGCCTTTTTTCGTGAGACGGATAAAATGCCTAAAACAAGATAACTAGATAATCTGTAACAATATTTAAAAGCATTTGTCATGGTAAGTTTAGACATCTACATACAAAGGTACGAAATGAACTTCGTCATTAGGATACATACTACAAAATACTTGTTAACCTAGTCATAAAAAACAAGCCAAAATTTGTTGGAAACAGCAATGGGATAGATACTGTAAAACACTAGTTAAATCAACAGTTTAATACTAATATTACCTTCGGTTTTCTGGATTCTATTGATGTAACTTTCAGCCAAACCAGGCAAATCGTTCTCATAGCGCTTGACAAACTCCATAAACTTTGATTCAGAATATGGCACAACTGCAGCAAGACTGGGTCTACTACTAACCAGCTTTTTTTCATTCAAAACTTTTGTATCTAGGTTTCACTGTTTTCTCTAAACTTGATCTCAACATGGAATGGTGAGTGACCAAGTAACATGGTGTATACCCAAGTTCCTTCGTAAAGAAATCCAACCCTGCACGAATTTTAGCTTCCGATAACACCAAAATTGAAAGGATTAACCCTCCCAAACGTAGCTATATCCTCTTCAGACCAATTATACTTCCTAAGAACATCATACTTCTTCTCTACATTCGATTTATCAAACCGCAAAATTGCATAAACCGCATAGACAAAAATCCTAGAATTCTCAGGGATTCCTAATTCTTTCACAATCCAAACCAAACTACGCTCAAAATCCTTAGGACTCAACACCGCACCTGAAAAGCTTCTAGTAAGTAAAATTACAATTTGCTTATTAGATAAACCTCGATTCCGCAATGTAACACATTGGCTGACAATCTCTTAAAATTAGATGACGGAAAAAATAACCATTTAGTTTTCTTGATAAACTCAAACACTTGTTCATCACTAGTAATAAACTTTCTAATAACTGAGCAAGATCAGAGCCTGAAAACCAATACTACTTAAAGAAGTTAACTTTTGGTTCAAGGGTTTTATTGGGCCTACAGCTTAGTATCTTGGGAGTAAAAAAAATGATGTCCCTGATATGGGTATTGTCTATAAGTACAAAATGTACCTTACTTGAAGTGATGATGGCTGCTTCTTTTGTGAAACCAACTGAACTGATTAAGAAATTAACCAGGAAACTGAAATGGAGCTTCATTTGTATTTGAAGATGAATTACTAAATGTGTTTAAGACATTGAGATGATATGAAGAACAGCCTATTTCACTTAACGTAGTTCATATGTTAGATACAAACTTTTGAATTAACTTGTAATTTAAAATTTTATAATTTGAAGCATTATATGAATTTATTGTTATTATTATATTAAATAATATTTTATAATTAAATAATATAAAAATAATAAATAATACTCCGTAATCTTTATACTTAAGTTTTTAATTATTATTGAAATTAAAATAAATGCTACTTCTTTCGTCCCAAATTTATAATCAGCATTTTCTTTTTTGGATATCCCAATTTGATTGTTACTATTAAAAATAGATGGGGAAGTTTGATCAAATTTACCATATTATCTTTATTTAAAATTATTATTACAAACTTTATAGAAGACTTTAATTAATTAGTTAAAGGTAAAATTGTCATTCTGCTAAAAAGTAAGAAAGAGAAAACAATAATAAATGCATTTTTTTAAAATTGTGTTTTTTGTCGGATGACAATAATTTTAAGACAGAGAATAATTTTTCCAGATTATATTTTTATTTAAATTAAATTATTTTATAATAATTATTTTATTAATTAATTATTTTTTTTAATTTAACAATCTATATTTATTATTATTATTTATCGTAGATCATTTTATTAGAAACTCAAAAAATTTACTGAATCATTCGTGAAAAGTCCAAATACTATTTGGGTCCTCGTTCTTTTAGCGATAGCGAAACAAATTATATTAAAGATGTGAACAGTAGTTCGTGCCCCAATAGCCATGTAGAACTTGCGTATCCGCTTCAGTAACGCGATCGCATCCTTCACTAATTCCCCCGAAGAACATAATGAAAAAGGATAACTAAATTCAATAGCCTCGCACTTACCCTCATGCTTGACACGTTTACATCGGCATCAATCACCGCACGATCAGTCACGAAATCGGTCATCCCAGTTTGCGTTAAAGGAGAAGACTCAGATGCCAGTTTGTGATGGTGTTTATAAGTTGAATTTCTAACAGGTGATTACTTTCGATGATTAATGGAAGTAAGCAGGGCATACAGGGTACGGAGCACCAATCGCGCACGTGCTCGTGGTCGATGGACGAAAGTGGCGTTTGATGGCGTGCTTCATCGCGGGTCAATCTTTCTCGGCATCAACGGATAACCCACGATTCAGTTATAATTGTGGAAGATGGTTGTTACAGCCATCCATCGTGTCGGTTCGGTTGATATTTGGTGGGTTGTGGCCAACCATCGCGACTCCTCGGGTCATGCTTGTTTAAATGAGGGTTCCGGCCATCAGATAGGACACACTCCATATGAATTGTCGAGGGTTACAACCTTCATGTCGGGTGCCTGTTTGGAAGGGATGTTATGCTCACTTAAAGGGTCACGAATAAGCTTATATAAGGCAACCCTAATCCAACGTATTTCATCACTCAACCGAGTGAAAAAATTCATGTTTTTAAGATCTTGATCCTGATCTTAGGATTTTATGATTTTACGATACTGCAAAGCAAAAACGATCCGAATCTTACATATGATCTTTGCAAGCTTAAGATCTTATAAGATCTCGATCTTGACCATATGATCTTAAGATCTCATCCGATCTGATCTTACTTTTATTAAACCACAAACTAAAAAGCTATAAATTTATGGATTGTGTTTTGTACAATTTAAAAAACAACATGTTAATTTTTTTTTAAACATTTCATAATCATGATTTACGACAATATTTCTATAAAATATTCATATAATTTTGTGTTTAAGATATATAATAATTTGTAGATATGTTTAATATTACAAAGACTATTAAAAAAATGAAATTATAGTCTTAAGATCCCGATCCGATCCTCAATCTCGATTTTGTAAAGACGAAAACGATCCTAGGTATGATTCCGATCTTGAAAACCTTGAAAAAATCACTTGAAGTTACAATAGTTGCTTAGGAATATGATACGCGATTGACTGGATTGTAAACGCATTACTTGATATCAGTCCCTTCATACCCAAAAAAAATAGCTCTTGAACTATTGATTAGACAAAGGTGTCTGCGTTTTGTACGAGTAGTTGATAAGCCTGTTTTCCAGTGACAACAATTCAAGGATTTTAAGCATACCCTCCAAATGACCTTTCTACCCCTCAAACACAACTATTAAAGTTTCCAATGAGTCAATCTATGTAAACATTTATAACACTAGATTACTACTGTATCAATCTGCAGCTCAAGAAAATGTGCAAGAACCTGATAGGAAACTCGTACGCATAACTGAATCACAATAATTGCAATATTGTCAAGCACAATAACTTCCTGATGTAGAGCTACAAACTTGATGCTTATTAGTCTGGCAACAAAAAAAAGTCAAAACATGTTCAGAAAACCGTTTAAAAAAACTAAAGTAGCTCGTCAACCTAAAAACAGAGGAATGAGATATGGCAGAGTGGCCGTGCAGCCAAAAGCTTCAAATAATAAGGAATCACATCCTGTCAGCAAGGTACCGTCCAAGTGAATGAATTGGCTTCTGGGAATTTTTATCTCCCGCTCCTCTACATTTAATCTTGATTCGAGCGAGATAATCAGCTGCAATCCACGCAAAACTCAAATTTACCATTACGCCCTTCCTATCTGGTGCTTGCAACTTTAATGCTTTTTCTACCCAAACAGGATGATAAGTAACTTGATACCAAGCTGACGCCTTTTGCTCATAAATTACGTTTTTCTCTTCTTCAGACATCTGGTCAAACTCGGCACCATGGTCAAACACCTTCCTGAACTCTTTCCTTAATGCACTATAAGCATGTTTAATTCTTTCCTTCATCTCACCTTGTTTTTTACTGCTGTGTTTTGGCATTGACCAAATATGACCCGTGACTATTTCTTCTTCACGGGACACTTTATACTGTCCAAGAAGCCCATTTAATTGTCTATCATATGATAGTTTACAGCCCCACGCATCGTTTACAAAATCAGCAGCTTCGTTAACCTCGAGATCTTTGTCATATGGTACGAGCAATGGGTCGGTTTGAAGCTCAGAAGACGGTGTGATGTCGGTGTTGAAACACTCTTCAATTTGTCGGTATAATTTTCCGAGTATTTTATTGGATTTGTAACTTTGGAAAACTTCTTTGCCCATGAAGTCTGGGTAAAGTTTTGGTCTGAGATTAGGTGGCATGTTGACGATTTTTCCGGTTTTTGGAAAATCAACGGCGGTGGCCGCGAGTTCTGCAAGTTTGATGCATTTTTCGTCAAGGGCTCCGCAATCACTCATATCAGCATGGACTACATGAGCATTGCAAATTGTGCCAAGACTGTCGTTCACCATGTTCTTCGTGAAGAAATCAATTATGTCCTGTTGGATAAAAAGGTAACAACGTCCGCTTAGATACTTAAAACCAAAAACTGAAATAAAAAATCAAGCTTTTTTCTTGACTCAACGGTTAAACTGTTTCAACTTGCTAAAAAATATTACTATTAAGAAGATTGTGGTTTGGACTTTTAAGGGTCAAATTAACAAAGTTTTACAAAGATAACTTGACAAACAATGAATATAAGATTAAAGATTTAAAGCTAATTAAGGTGTTAAACGCAAAGTCAAAATTCAACTCTTTTATTGAAAAGCTGGGAACATCATAAAGCAACAAAGATCGAAACATATAGCAAACTGGAAGTCTATAAAAAAATAGTTCACCATGGAAGCTTTTACAAGATTAATTGATGTTTTTTGCCTTGAAATATGTCCACAAAACCCATGAAAACATCAAATGCAACAAAAGTGTAATAATAACAGTATGCTTGAAGTAATCAAACTTTTAAAACCCATAAACGCATCGAGCTTTAGGTTATTTTCTTCTCTAACGGGTCAATTATAAGAAAGCTAACAGGAACTGACTAAGACATTAACAACAAAGATACTCAACCAAAGTAAGGCAATAACAAATCAAGAAAAGAAACAGGAAATGACTTATTTGTTTTGGCACAATCCACAACCACCTGGGCCTTCCATTCTAATCATGATAACAAGGTTAAAATAGGTTGACAAATAATGACTAAATTATAGTGTAGAACTAAACTGAGTAAAAATAAAATTTTCATTTTTAACAAAATTCATACAGTATCATATTAAATGTTTGGAGACCGCTTTCTTTGACCCTTAAAGTCAAAATGCATCCCTGTTTGAATTGCATCACAAAACCACAACATATTTCTAACATGTGTAGAACTTGCATGCAGGAGGGTTAAAATGGTCATATGTAAATTAATTGAACGAGCCTTACCAAGTGTCGAACATCACGTGGTAACTCTTTAGCTTCAGCAGCAGTATACTCCATTGGCGGCCAGCTTTGTTTGCTAGGTGGTATAAGATGTTCATCCCACGTAACAAAATAAAGATCACCATCAAGATCACTTCCAGAAGCTTCATCCGTGTGTGGACGGTCTCCCTTCTGAGGAAATACCAAACAATCAACCAAATGCTCGAGACCTGGTACATTCACCGCCTTCAAAACCCGCACATCACCCGGATGAAGACACGGGTTCTTAGCAACCACCACATAACCCTCAATCACCGTCAAATTCCTCTTTGTTTCTAAAAATCTTGACCCGTGTTTGGCAAAACAGTTCTCAACGGATGGGTTCGATACTTGAATAAAACATTGACCCTGCTCTAGTACAGCAAGCTCATCCAAACAGCCCATCAACCACCTTCCATCCTGCACAAATATCCTAGATTTTTCACGTAAGTCTCCTAGCTGTGCAACTCGAATGCTACTTAGCATTCCCCGAAGGTGTGGCTCAGTTTGCGGTTTGAAACCTGCAGCCAACATGATAGACACTGTATTTCCACTCTCGGCACACAAAGAGATTATTACATCAAATGCCACATCAGTATCGACAAGCATTTGGTTCAAATTCATTACCATCTTCATTTGCATATCCCAAAAGATGTCATCTTCAACGTCTAATGCCGATAGTAAAGTGATAATCTGTCTATTTAGAAACCCTGGTTGTACACGTGTCCACGAACATATCTCAAGAATTGTGTGTTCAGACTCGAACTTGTTCATGCTCGGCCTTAAAGATAGCTTAATACTAAACTGCACAAAATGTTGGAGAAGGTAAACTTGTACTTAACAACAAAATGCGTTGCCCAACGGCGTTGGGTGTTTTTTTTTTAAATTTCATTTTACCCCCTGATTTACCGAAAATAACAAAAATATAACCCCCTGAAACGGTTTGTTTCTATTATAAAGTAGAACTTAACCGCCATCCCCCGGGCTCGTCGGGGGCGCCCCCGGCGGGGCCCCCTTACCCCGCCCCCCCCCCCCCCCCGGGTGGGGGCGCTCCCGGGGGGCGCGGGGCGGTGGCGGGGGCGCGGCGGGGGGGAGGGTGGGCGGGGGGGCGGCGGGGGGGGGGGGGGAGTGATATTAAGGACCTCTAGTTATGTGCTCGGCGCCCCCGGTCTCTTGCTTGGCGGGGTGTTTTGATGACTCCCCACAGCCGGGTGTTTCTGGGTTTGGGGGGTTATCTGGTCCTTTTATAATTTTTTACGTAACACTCGAGTTTGTAGGAGGTAATATGGCACACTCGCCAAATAGGCGCGGGCGGGGTCCGTGTATGCCGCGGCGTATGACCATGGGCGGGGGGGACCCAAAGACGCGGGCAAATTGGCGAATGAAGTTTAACATAAATGCAGATTTTCACTGACCGGTACACATACTAAACATGTACATGACATGATTTTTTTTTTTTTTTTAATTTAAAAAATTTTCAATTTACCCCCTAAAACGGCTGAATTTAAAAAAAAATTCATTTTACCCCCCTCACTCAGCTCACTATATATACAACACATTACCAAATACAAATTCACCACTCTTCAAATACAAATATACATCATTTTAGCAATAAAAAAAATGTCCGAATTTCCCAACAACGGTTTTATGAATCTCCTCACCGGGTCGATGACGCCGGAACAGTTTCAACAATACCAACAAGAACAACAACAAGCTTTTTTCCGATGGCAACAATCACAAGTCCTAAACCGTGAATTTCAAGATCTACAACACAACCCACCATCATTCAACTCAGAATGTTTTTTTTTTCGTAATGTTTTTTTTTTCGTAATGTTTTTTTTATTTCGTAATTTTTTTTTAATTTCGTAATGTGTAATTTGTATGTTTAATTATGAATGAAATGGTTAGTTTGTTAAAATAATGAAATAATTGTTTAGGGGGTTTTATAAAAATAAAGAGGTGAGTGATATTATTTGGTGTTATGATTAAGGGAGTGGTGTTGGTGTTGGTGTTGGTGTTATGCTGATGTGGCGCTGACGTGGCAGTCAAAAAATGATGTTATTGTGTTACTACACCAAGCCAATTCTACCAACATCAACTAAACAAAAATTGTTTAAGATAGGGTCAATGTCATAAAATACATACGAAGTCTCAAAATTGTCCCGACTTGACCAACGAACTATTTTTCGTTCCGACTACACCAACGTACTTGCTAGTTATGTGACAATATCACCAATATGAACGGCTGATTATACACGTCATTTTTTTTTTAATTTTTAATTTTTTTTTTCAACTATGATATTGCTTGTCCTATCCTCACCCACTTTTTTCCTATCTTCTTTATTACAACTTACCATCTCTTCATTCCTTCTTCTTCATTTAGCACACCGATCCTCTCACCACCGCACCACCGATCACCACCACCGGCACCCACGCTACTAGCTATACCACATCACTAATCACTTACCGCAACCACACAACCAAAAGCGAAATCGCCCAACAACCACAATCTTCCACCGTTTCACTTAAACCACCGTTGCTCCTTTAACCAACCGCCTGCACGTTGTTTCGACTTTTTGATCAGTTTAAGCCACCTCTAGTTTGCTTTGAACAATATTGTGAAGTCATCTGAATTTTTTTTCAAGGTTGAGGAAGATGGCATCCAGGACAAAGAAACGAAACATGATTTGATGACATATTTCTTAGTTAAAGTTGTTTGTTGCAATTTTGTGTTTATTAACGTGTTCAATTAGTTGTTGGTTCTTGATTCTTGGTTCTTGGTTGTTGTAGGATGAGGATGATTTTGTGTTTAATACACAACGAACCAAACGGCCCCTTTGTGTTGACCTTAAAATATGTGTTGACTAATTTAAGTGGAAATCCCATCTGGCATTGAAATCAATTTAACTAATTAAAAAAAATTGCCAGCGTGTACAAAAACCGTCACGGTGTCAGTAAGAATTTATCATATTGGTGATATTGGAACAATTTTAACAAGTACGTTGGTGTAGTCAGAACGAAAAATAGTTCGTTGGTCAAGTCGGGACAATTTTGAGACTTCGTAGGTATTTTATGACATTGACCCTTTAAGATACAAAAACATCTTATTTAGTAACTTTTAAAACAATAACTTTGACTTTCAAAAGTCAAAATCAGAATGAGTAGTAAAATTAGCATAGTAAACAAACCCTAATTCACAAAAAATTAAAAACCCATCCCTTAAAAAAATACCATATTCCAATCATTCTTTTAGCATTTTTCATAATTGAAAATTAAGACCCTAATTTCAATTATATAAATAAACAAGTAAAAAACGGACCTTTGACTTGTTTGAAAGTAACAAATGCCAGTTAAATTAGAGATGTAGAGGATGAAATATTGAAATGAAACAAAAATGGGGTTTGAAGAAATAAAGAGATTAGAATTAATTTGATTTGATGGTGGTGGACACACTATTGCAATACAGTAAAACAGTGGGTATGTTAGGCGAAATAGGCTGGGGCTAGGGTTAGGGCTGGGCTGAAGCTGGGGCTAAGGCTTATATTAAAAGTCGAAATTAAAATTTATATTTTTGTAAACTTGTTTGGCAAATGAGCTAGGGTTGGGGCTTATTATTGCAAAAAAAACTAAAAAGGACATAATTAAATGAGTTTTATGGTATATGTTAGATATTTTTGTGGGTAAATATGTAATTGATGGTTCATAAGCTCCGGGCTAAAAAAATTTAGCCCCTTTTATGGGGCTGGGGCTTATAAAGGCTTATGACTTCATAAGCCCGCGTGACAAACGAGGCTTATTTTATAAGCTGACTTATTTTAAAAGCCCAAGCCCCAATAAGCCCCTCCCCAAACACACCCATGTCCTTTTGGTTCGTTTCATCACGCGGGAATTATTTTTCTTCTTTTCTTGTGTTTTATGTTCTTTACACTTAGACCGGACGGTATAAGGGCAAACTCACTGCGGTGAGTCTAAAACTCACGCGTAAGTGTTGTCCCGGCCAACAAAGTGACTTCACTTTTTGGTGTTTGAAGAACAATCAAATAACATACAAGGTTAGGGAAAGATGGGTGGTTTTAGAGAGAGAGTGATTGGATGAACATTTTAGAGAGAGAAAGAAACATGAAAGGAAACTTGTATTATGTGTGTGAAATAATGAACAACCAACACCCTCTCCAAGGCATGAAGAGGGTATTTATAC
>BQNB010004933.1:13672-33081 GCA_026074375.1 Tanacetum coccineum | reverse complement strand
TTCTTCAACCCCTTCAATGCTTACCAAGACTTCATAACTAACACCTTGTTGGGTTTATTCCAGTGTTAGCTCCATCTCAGCTGGCATTATTCTTGATTCTCACTTTTTCTCCTTTTGTATCATACCTAAGGACTTCTACACTATCTAGTAGATATCTCTGGGTAGATCCCTCCGGTTTTCGCTGGATCATGGGATTTGAATACCTATGCCTAACCGCCTTATAACTCTATAAATTTAAGTACATGGTCGGTCTTTTGGGTATTCCATCACAATCCTTCTAAAATCATTGAAAAGTTCAATCAAAGTGTTTGATATAAATATCAAAAAGATTTACACTTTGAAAGTTTTTAATCATCACTAAAAGCTCCCCTTTAACATGTGCACCGTAATCGTAGTACATGCTAAGTTTAGAGTGCATTGAGTCCATTTTATATGAGCACATTTCAGTGCAAATTAGATGCAGTTTAATCACATTTTCTCCCTTTATCCAAAAAGTTAATCACTTAATATTTTGGATATCAATTGATTAAATGTTCAGGGACAAAATGTTACACAATATCTATCAGGAACATTTTAATGCTCCCCCTTAATATTTGAGGGTATATAAGACAGTGCTGAGTACAATAATTCAAAAAAAAATTGAATTTACTAAGAAATTCTTGAATATTTTGTACTCGAGCACTCCTTATTATTACCATTAAGTCTACACTACATATATACAAATTCACAAGTTTTTATTATTTACGAGGTTTGACCTGAGATATGAGAACATCATATGATAAATCGTATGGTCTTTTCCAGCAGCCGTAGGTCTCCCCCGTACAGTCTCCCACCAACAAAATTTTCCAGGCTCCTCATTATCCTTTTGTTCCTGAGTTGTCTATCAATAGCCTGGATCATAGCTCCTGCTCTTTCCCTGTTTACTTCTCTCTAGATTGTCTGTGGTACTTCATCCGGATTCTCTTCAGAGTATCATCAAGAGCAGATCGAACATCGTTGAGTGTACCGTCACTAAACTTGTGAAGTTCATCAATACGCATAAATCTGTTCTTCTTGTCTTTATTTTGATATATGAAGCCTCTGGGATTGAAGTATGCTGTATATGGTGTCTTTCGTTTGAGATCTGATCTGTACGTATCTGGCTTTGTGAGGTTGAGCTTCTTTTGGTAACTTTCGATCCCCAATTTAAGATCTTCCACACGCCTTCTGATGACAGTGCTTCTTGTAAATATTAGCAATGAAACACCCAAAGCTAGACGTTCCTCAATATTGAGATTTTTCAGCTTGCCTTGTATGAGAAAAAACAGCATGTCTTCGATGTCTTGAAGGCGAAGTCTATTGTAATCGCTTTCTTTGAATGTGTACAGCTTGTCGTCATCTCTACGAACAATGATCCATTCCAAATGTTTGTAATTATGTCATTCGACAATCGTAAGCTTCTTAATTCCAAGGATTCTGTTTCTGGAGTAGACATCATGAGCAGATTCCTTGTTGATAGCGTATCCATAGAATTGTTGACGTTTTCGTCCCCAGTGAGAGATGCCCTAGAGTGCATGTTTGTCGTAGAAAATAGGCACTTAACTCCACATGGTGTTTGGGCCTAAGTCTTCAATCCATTTGATGTGTCCATAATCTGCAGCCTTTGTCTTCGTCACTGAAGTTGCATAAGTTCGTCTTGAGACACCACCACTTAGATATGCAAGGTCGTTGTTGATGATGTGATCAAAAGGTATTACTCGACGATCTCGTGAATTAGGTATCAATGGTAAGGGCTTGCGCAGATCATGTGGATATTTCTGTCCTTCGGGGTTGATCCAGTCTAGTTGATCAGTAGTTTCTTTGCATACTTCTTCAAGGAAATATTCAAGTTTCACCAAACTCTTGCACGACCCTTTCATTAACTCAAATGTTGGACCGGCTAATAATTCTGGAGTCAGAGTATCAACTTTGAGCCGATTCAATAGGAATGCTGAGAAGTCTAGAGGAAAGTCCATCAGTTCATTAAATGACTCACGAGGATCTTCATTCCGAGCCAAAGTGCTGATCCAAGGTTGTATTGGTCCATGACCAGCAGGCAAAGTCTTGTTCCAATCACGGTCGGGAGTTGGAGGTTTTGTTGGTTTTTAAAACCAATCAGGAAGCTGAGTGGTCTCATCAACAGGTTGATCTTCAGTAAATCCTATATCGAACTCCTAATGTGCGGGTTCTTCCAAGTCTTCGACAGTGTGTATTGGCTCCTCTGCTTGAGCAGACTGACCAGTAGACTTTTGATAAGATTTTGACCCTTCTTTAGACTTGCCAGTTGACTTGGAAGTCTTCTCCTTTGGTGCACTAGTTGACTCAGGTTCTTTTCCAGCTCTTCTTCTCTTGGACCCCCCGGTTTGATCCAGCGGAGGGTTCTTCGTCTTCATCCTCATCATCTCGACGACTTTTAAACGTGACAGTATCTCCATATGTTGCAAGGATGTCTTTGTTAATTTCATAAGCGTCAACCAATGCTTTGTAGAGAGTCTTCTGTTGAACTGATCTGTCGATTGATTTGTTATTCTCTATTTTATCTATGAGAATCTTCTTCAGCTCAAGTTCAGATAGGTTAGCTACTACAGCATAGGATGTCTTAGCTTCATTGGATGAACGAATCAGAACTTCAGCTTCAAGTTGGTCATTTACTAACTTCTCAATTCTCGGTAAAATCTTGGAGACTTGCTCCTTAACTTGTACTTTGACTCGCTCCTTGATGATTTTCTTCATATTTTATTGATGAAGTCTTCATTTTGAGTTTGAACTTTGCTTATAAGTCTGTCAGATTGTCGTTGAACAGCTGCTTTTAGAGCTTCATTCATCTGGTTGGCAAGGTACTTATCAACAATATCGGGAATTGATGAAACTGCTTCAACAAATAGGTTTGTTTGCTTGAATTTTGAGAAGTCGCCTTCTAAAGCTTTTACTCTATCTTCAAACTTGAATAATGAACCAAAGGTTGGAAGATTTTGTAGGAAGGTACTTGGAGCAATTGTTGGTGTGGAAACTGGTGTTTGATGCAGAGGTTGAATGAGAGGAATGGGTGGTGGAGGAAGTGTTGTTACAGATAAAGGAGGCATTTCAGCATTACTACCAGAGAAGTTGACTTAGTGTTCAGATTTAAAATGGAGTTAATACATGTATCTGGATTAGGGTTGAGCATGTTAGAGATGAAGCCTGATGATACAGAAGAACACTGCTGTTGAACTTCAGGAGTGAGAGCGGTTATTATCACATGAGTATCTTCTATGACTTGAGTAGTTTGAACATTAGCTAATAAGGCATCCGTCATTTCAGTATCTCTTCCCTCCAGATTGATGTTCACATCATTGTACATTTCGTTCACTACTTCCTCTTCATTTGTCTGTTCTTCATCCAGCTTTTCTTCCTCAATATTGTCTCCTTGAGTTACTTCATCATATGTTTCATCATCGGTGGATTCAAAATAAGAAGGTGTATGAACCCTCAGATCCAAACACTCTTCTTCTTTATCTTTTTCATCTTGTCTTTCTTCTTCATCATGAGTGGAGAACTTGGGATGAACAAAGTCATCACCATCATTATCTGACTCGGTCTGTTCATTATCATCATCTTGACCATCATCATCTTCTTTATCAACATTTTCATCATCATGATCATCATCGTCTTCATTATCAGCATTGCCATCATCATGATCATCATCGTCTTCATTATCAGCATTGTCATCATCGTCTTTACTCAAGCTTACTTCATCATCATCGTCCTCGTCACTAGACTTCCAAGAAATCTGTTCATGTTTAGATCCATATGTAGGTACATCGAGAACCCCTGGTGAAACACCAGTTCCTTCATTTGCACCTGAACCACTGGCGTGAGAGCTGTGGAATTGTGTCTTGCTTCTTTTGGTAACAATTTTCATCTGTTCAGCCTCAGACAATGCAATTTCTGATAAAGTCTCTAATCCTTGAGCATGTAGCTTCTTCATGTAACAACTCATATTTTCACGCCTTTTTACATCAAAGATCATCTAATTATTTATTTTTAACTTTTACGCGTTCACTTTTAATTTCCAACGTTTAGCTAAATCGCGTAAACTAAAAATCCACATTTAACGTAATCGGGCACCAAACAAATTAAAGTTTACATCAAGCAAGCATTATTATTTTTTAATTTTTTTTAAGTAATTATTAAATTTTATATTTTATTTTTTTATTGGTTACGTAACGCGTTTACGTTTATCAATTTAATACATTTAGGCATTTGCGGAACCACCAAAATTTATCTACCCTTCAACAAATACCCATTATTATTTTCAATAATCAAAGTTTTATAAAACTTCACCCATGTTAGCATTTTTGGTCAAATTTTAATTAAAAGACAACAACTAGGACATAAACTTCACAAGTATACACTTTGTATTAAACTACACTTGCTTTTTCTTCAAGTATTACGCTAGATATTTTCATAAAAGATCAAAATCACCAACTTGTTCATTCCCTCCCATTGAATTCGTGGGATAACAACCATATGGGGAGACATTTACCACATATTCAACCCACTAGTACTTGTACCATCCTAGTATCATTAAGGTTTAGCATAGCTAGTGTTCTTTGACCAACATTCTTCCTCATTTCACTCTTAATGTCTTTGACTACTTTTCTAGTATATGTAAAGATGTAATGTTAGTTATCATGGGATACTTTCCATTTCACTAGGCAAATTCAACACATTCTTTGTTTCTTCTTTCCATACCCACGTCCCATATTAAAGCACATGAACCATTCATACTTTTTCTTTCTAGTAAGCTTACATGTGATCTTGGGTATTATCTAAGGTGTTTGGAAGCTTGGGTTATCATTTCTAGCAATGTTTAAATAAGATCAAGTTAGGATTTTCTCATTAGGGTTAATATTGTGTTCTTCATCATCTTGCTCTTCTAAGGTTGCATTCGGACGTTCACGTGATGTTTTCACTTATTTGAAATTCACTATCCGTTCATTCACTGAGGTGAGTTCATAGCCCCACCTTTTCTCTTTTTAATAGTTTTCTTAAACTGTTTTCGGGGTGAGAATACATGCTCATTTACTAAGCAAATTTATTGATTTCTACTACTTAAGCGTTACATGACTAGTTTTACTAAAGCTTTTACTTGCTTACTACATGATTTTGAGAACATTGAATACCTATATATGAAACCGAGAGTTTCGAACACATTACTTGTTTTACTTTGGACACAAGTGTTTAAATTGTATGCTATCCAGATTATTGCCTGAATGCTATGGCCTAAGAGCCACGAATACTGGTGCAAATCCCTTATAATTACGAATACTGGTGCAATTCCCTTATAATTACGAATACTGGTGCAATTCCCTTATAATTACGAATACTGGTGCAAATCCCTTATAATTACGAACATGGGTGCAATTCCCTAAGAATTACGAATACGGCTTCGATGTCATGAGTTTAGTGCAATAATACTTGTTTTATATTTAGACTTGGTGAATCTGTTTCCCTTGTCTATAATACCTACTTTGGACTACGGAATACGTACTTAGTCCGCCATTGCTTAAATCTTGTGGTCCACTAAACTGTTCGATTACATTAACCTTTCTTGATTTATTGAATCACTACTTGGATTTCAGAACTGATACTTTGAAATGTTGTAACGCTACTTTTCTTACTGAGATATTTCTTAAATTATTTCCAACACTGCTTTTACTTAAACCTATGAATTCACCAACATTATTGTTGACGTTTTGCATGTATTTTCTCAGGTTATTATTTTGCTAGTGGAGCATTGGGAGCATTAGAGTCGCGCGGATATATATATTTTTGAAGGCTTAATAACTTGAGTACCATTCGACAAACGTTTTAAACAAAATGTTTTCTATTGCATTATAAATGGGACCCTTTGTAAACTCCGATTTTAATATATCAAACGTGAAATTTATTCTAAACGTCTCTTTTGAGGTCGTTTTCTGTGACTCGTGTGTATGGACTATGAAGTAGCACCCCATTGTTACCATTCCGCTGCTACCAGATTTTGGGGGTGTTACAGATTGGTATCAGAGCTCAGGTCATAGAGAACTAGGTCGTTTTCAAAACCTAGACTATGACCATGTTTTCAAAATTTAGAGTCTCTCCTTGTTTTATCCGATATCCGCACGCGCTTGCTCCCTGATCCCATATAAGCTCTCTTTTGCATCTCTACTACTATTACATGGGTAACGAGTAATTAATACTTGCTTATGATTTCACTCTCTTACGTCTATATTATGACATCTTACTATTTACTTTATATTGGTCCGTTATAGAAATATTGATCATTCTGATTTTCGCGTACTTCCTGATTTCTCGTTTACTCACTAGAGCGTCAATACTAGTATTATATAAGAATACCTATACATATGGGCTATTTTCTTTTTGATCTTTTACGATTAACTTCGAACTTCTTCATGGCTTTACTTTATTCCCTTTTGATAATATCGAAATCCGACATAGTTTGTCAGTTCCACTGGTTATCTTACCATTCGACTCCAAGTTTGAACACTCTTCTTATGCTTTTAGATCGCATATGTGATTTCGTAATCCATCATTTTGAAGTCTTCCAGTTGATGGGAGTACGACTTTAACTTGTCACCTTGGATCGTGCCGACTTTTGGCACTTACCTTTGAAACATGGTTGACTAACGTGTCATTCTTTTTCTCGTTACTTCTCATGATTTTGAAGAATCATGCCGTCAAGGAGACATTTTTTTTACTTAATGTAGCATTTGGTCTTGTTTTGATATTGTGTTTTATGTCGGCCATACTTAAGTAGGATGATTTATAATCATATTATTGAAATGAATTAGGACGCTTCTTCATTTGAATAAGGAAATTATAAATCACCGAACCATAAGTTTATAATTCCTTACTTACAAGGATTGGGACGCCTCTTTTTGTAAGTGACAAATTATAAATGAGTGGGCTTATGTTTATCCGACATAGCGTGTGTTCGTCCGTACGAATCATTCTTTGGGCTATGAACTTCTTTCGACTCGTGATTTGTTATATGGATTTTTCCGAATGTGTATCGACCACCGCGAACTTGATAATCTAATAGTAATGAACCATTAACCGTTTCCAAGAATTGAAGACTTGTTAAATTCTTCGTCCCAATGGTTTTTTTTCTCTTCGAGTCATATATTTTATCCTTCCTTTTGAAGATTCTCATGACAATTGATCCAATTGCTCATATTCATTGCATATATTTGATTCTTTGACCTTGTTCATTCAAATTTTCATTGGAAACCTCGACGATGACCTAGGTATATCCACTCATCTCATCATAAGTAAACCAGAGACGAATAAGTCGAATTGAGCACCGGGACGGTGCTCTCTTAAGGTGGGTAGACTGTAACAACTCATATTTTCATGCCTTTTTACATCAAGGAACATCCAATTATTTATTTTTAACTTTTACGCGTTCACTTTTAATTTCCAACGTTTAGCTAAATCGCGTAAACTAAAAATCCACATTTAACGTAATCGGGCACCAAACAAATTAAAGTTTACGTCAAGCAAGCATTATTATTATTATTATTTTTAAAAGTAATTATTAAATTTTATATTTTATTTTTTTATTGGTTACGTAACGCGTTTACGTTTATCAATTTAATACATTTAGGCATTCGCGGAACCACCAAAATTTATCTACGCTTCAACAAATACCCATTATTATTTCCAATAATCAAAGTTTTATAAAACTTCACCCATGTTAGCATTTTTGGTCAAATTTTAATTAAAAGACAACAACTAGGACATAAACCTCACAAGTATACACTTTGTATTAAACTATACTTGCTTTTTCTTCAAGTATTACACTAGATATTTTCATAAAAGATCAAAATCACCAACTTGTTCATTCCCTCCCATTGAATTCGTGGGATAACAACCATATGGGGAGACATTTAGCACATATTCAACCCACTAGTAATTGTACCATCCTAGTATCATTGGTTTTGCATAGCTAGTGTTCTTTGACCAACATTCTTAGCCATTTCACTCTTAATGTCTTTGACCACTTTTCTAGTATATGTAAAGATGTAATCTTAGTTATCATGGGATACTTTCCATTTCACTAGGCAAAATTCAACACATTTTTTGTTTCTTCCTTCCATACCCACGCCCCATATTAAAGCACATGAACCATCCATACTTTTTCTTTCTAGTAAACTTACATGTGATCTTGGGTATTATCTAATGTGTTTGGAAGCTTAGGTTATCATTTCTAGCAAAGTTTAAATAAGATCAAGTTAGGATTTTCTCATTAGGGTTAATATTGTGTTCTTCATCATCTTGCTCTTTTAAGGTTGCATTCGGGCGTTCATGTGACGTTTTCACTTATTTGATATTCAATATCCATTCATTCACCGAGGTGAGTTTATAGCCCCACCTTTTCTCTTTTTAATAGTTTTCTTAAACTGTTTTAGGGGTGAGAATACATGCTTATTTACTAAGCAAATTTATTGATTTCTACTACTTAAGCATTACATGACTAGTTTAATTAAAGCTTTTACTTACTTACTACATGATTTTGAGAACATTGAATACCTATATATGAAACCGAGAGTTTCAAATACATTACTTGTTTTACTTTGGACACAAGTGTTTAAATTGTATGTTATCTAGATTATTGCCTGAATGCTATGGCCTAAGAGCCACGAATACTGGTGCAAATCCCTTATAATTACGAATACTGGTGCAATTCTCTTATAATTATGAATATTCGTGCAATTCCCTTATAATTACGAATACTGGTGCAAATCCCTTATAATTACGAACATGGGTGCAATTCCCTAAGAGTTACGAATACGGCTTCGATGTCATGAGTTTAGTGCAATAATACTTGTTTTATATTTAGACTTGGTGAATCTGTTTCCCTTGTCTATAATACCTACTTTGGACTACGGAATACGTACTTAGTCCGCCATTGCTTAAATCTTGTAGTCCACTAAACTGTTCGATTACATTAACCTTTCTTGATTTATTGAATCACTACTTGGATTTCAAAACTGATACTTTGAAATGTTGTAACACTACTTTTCTTACTGAGATATTTCTTAAATTATTTCCAACACTGCTTTTACTTAAACCTATGAATTCACCAACATTATTGTTGATATTTTGCATGTATTTTCTCATGTTATTATTTTGCTAGTGGAGCATTGGGAGCATTAGAGTCGCGCGGATATATATATTTTTGAAGGCTTAATAACTTGAGTACCATTCGACAAACGTTTTACACAAAATGTTTTCTATTGCATTATAAATGAGACCCTTTGTAAACTCCGATTTTAATATACCAAACGTGAAATTTATTCTAAACGTCTCTTTTGAGGTCGTTTTCTGTGACTCGTGTGTATGGACTATGAAGTAGCACCCCATTGTTACCATTCCGCTGCTACCATATTTTGGGTGTGTTACAGGGTCCCCATCGGAGGAAATCTAGGTCCCGATGGTCCACCAGGAGGAACGCCTGGGAGACCAGGTTGCCAAACAACAGGGGGAGGATACTGCGGGATAAAGACAACAGGAGACATTGGAGGACCTCGACCCGGAGACATGCTAGGTATGTATGTGTTGGATTGTGGCTCATCATATTTGTTAATTTTTTGGTTAAAATGTGTTTTATTTTGAGAATTAGTTGTACTGTTGCAGTATTGTTACCTTGAAGCTTAATTAGAACTTAGAGTTAATTTTAGACCTAATTAAAGAGAGTTAATTGATATTATGTGGATTTATAAACATATTACATTACTCTTATGCAAAGTGTTAGTTTTTAATAACTTTTCATATTTACTTGTTTATTATAAAATCAGGCTTTCTTTGGAATTCTTGCTGTATTAACAAAAAATACAATTATGTTGTTATATGTATAGAACTGAACCATTTTGGGTTGAAATAAGAATTAAGGTTAAGGTATTTGAAATCAAGTTTGGTTTATTTGCTTTCTACAGGAATATGTATAGATTCTTACCTCCCGATTCTTGTTATGTACGCGGATTTGAAATATGAGTTATATGCACTTGTTAATAGGGCCTTTAAATCTAGTTGTGATCATTATTATTGTTACATATGATATGCACCTGATACAAGGTACGGAGTACAAGTTTGATGACTCCAAGTCTCCAAGGTAAAATATATAATATCTATTTTGCAATAGTTAAAATGATGTAATATTGAAGTTGACTTCGAGTTTTAATCATCTCAATAGGTGACTAGTGTTCCTGAAGCTTGTGTCCGTTCAATGAAAGATATGGGAAAGTCACTGCAAGATGCAAAACTAAAGACAAAGGAGAAACAATGCTGAATGATTTAGGCGCTTTAGAGGTATTTTATAATTTTTTTCTTCTGCCAACACATGGATAATTCCACATCCATGAATGTTGGTGAATACATAATGCAATTCCACATCCATGAATGATTTAGGAGCTTTTAAAGGTATTTTATAGCTTTTAAAGCGCTCCATTTCGAATATAAGGCATAACAGAACATGTTGCCGACGGTAACATTGCCATGTTGCTGGAGCTAGAAGAAAGGTACTCTCATTTGTTTAGATCTTTTTAAGTGTAAAACCAACAAGATTGTACTTTAGTGATGGCTTGAAGGTTATACTTTAGTGATGGCTTCAAGGTTGAATCGTAGATTATAAAAAGACAACTTTTTACTTTATGCAGGTATCATATGTAGACTGTTACAAAGAATGGTGTTCTTGTTATAAGAACTTTTCAGTTTTACTAAATCTAACTTGTCCACATGTATACTTTTGTGATGACTTCATGGAAAATGAATTTTGATTCTGTTAACTTGTTACGGTAGTACACAATAATCTGTTTTATCAAGCCACTAGTTTTCTTATGTTCTCCACCACTATAGTATAACACCAAAGTTATAGCAAGAGTAAATTGCATAAATCGTCGCTAAAGTTTAGTCAAATGGCATGTTTCGTCCCAAACGTTACGAAAGTGCAAGGATCATCCCTGTGGGGAAACCTTTGTTGCAAGTATCGTCCCTGCGGGGACGATACTTGCAACAAAGGTTCCCCCACATATATCTCCACAGGGACGATACTTGCACCAAACGTTTCCCCATAAGGACGATCCTTGCACTTTCGTAACGTTTGAGACGAAACATGCAATTTGGCCAAACTTTAGGGACGATTTATGCAATTTACTCTTATAGTAATGTAAAACATCAAATTGCAAAGTCGCAGTGGCATACAAATCATTTACCGTCATGGTATGTTGCAAAACTAATTGTTTCTTTTTGTCCTCTCGTGTACGGATGCATATAAGTGTGCATGCTTGGGATACTCTCATCTATGTTTCCCCTCACTTATTATTTATAACAAGAGTTAATTGCATTTTGGTCCCTGTGGTATGGCCAAATTGCAGGTTTGGGACCTTAATTTTCGATATTGCAATGAGAGTCCCTATTTTCAAGTTTCCGTTGCATTTTTGGTCCCCGGTCAACGTTGACGAAGGGTATTTTAGTCATTTATATTTTTTTATCGTGTTTTCTTTTAATATTAACAAGAGTAAATTGCATTTTTGGTCCCTGTGGTTTGGCCAAATTGCAGGTTTAGTCCCCAACAAAAAAATTCTTTTTTCTTCAAATCTATCGTCATCCCCCACTCGTTTTTATTAGGTAAAAGCCATAAAATACCCACGTACTTTCGAATTTGTCCCCGACTTGACTCACGTACTATTTTTCGTCATGTCTAGACCAACGTACATTTAAATTTTTTAAGAAAAATAATGTAAAAAATATTTTTTTAAATATATAAAGTACGAAAAAAGATAAATTTATTTTTAAAAATTAAGATTTTAAAAAGTATGAAATTTTTTTAACCTTTTTAACGAATAACAACATAAATTATATTTTTTTTAAAATTTAAAAAGTACGAAAAAAATAATTTTATTTAAATTAAGATTTTTAAAAGTACGAAATTTTTTCGTAATTTTTTTTAAATACTTTACGGATATACGAAGGAACGAATTTTTTTTTAATTTTTTTTAAAATTTAAAACGAACGAAAAAATATTTAAAAATTATACGTAAATAATTTAATTTTTTTTTACAAAATTTAAAAAAAATCGTATTTTTAAAAATCTTAATTTTTTTCCGTGCTTTTTAAATTTAAAAAAAATATAATTTACGTTGTTTTTCGTTAAAAAATTAAAAAATTTCCTACTTTTTAAAATCTTAATTTTTTTAAATAAATTTAAATCTTTTTTCGTACTTTTTATATTGAAGAAAAAAGAATTTTTTTGTTGGGGACTAAACTTGCAAGTTGACCAAATCACAAGGACCAAAAATACAATTTACGCTTGTTAATTATAAAAGAAAATAGAAAAAGAAAAGGATAAGGGTATTTTAGTCATTTAACTTTGGCCGGGGACCAAAAATGCAATGGAAACTTGAAAATAGGACTCTCATTGCAATTTCGAAAGTTAAGGTCCGAAATCTGCAATTTGGCCATACCACAGGGACCAAAAATGCAATTAACTCTTATAACAACTATTAGATCTTTTAGTCTATTTGCTTGTGAGATTTAGTATTGACTTCTATTCCTTTCGTTTTTTGAATATACTATTATTGGAGTAGAGGATTGTTTATCAGCGTGTGTTCTTCCTTTTCTCTTTTTAGATTTCAAATAATTGTTAAGTAGCACTACATAAAAAATTACTAGTCTCACTCAGTATTATTTTCATTGGTCGTCTCAATGTCGTTGATATCCCTCCTTCATTTGAACTTCCCAAGAAACGTTATGTTTATTTTATTATCTGCAGGTGGTTAATGTGGTGTTTTACCGGTTACTACTGTGGTTTAGAGCTTGTACTAGGATGGGCAAAGTCTAGACATGCTATGTATTCTTCATATGGCTTAAATCTCAAGTTTAAAAAACCGGTTTGAGACGTCATCAACTTTATCAAACCCCATTTGTTTTGGTTAGTTTATTCAAAGACAATGCATAATAACGAGACTTCACAGTAATGTCAATGGTGTAATTTTCACTTCCATTTTCGTTTAAGTTGCTGTTAAGTTAGTTTGTAGCTTTTTCAGATATGTTGTTTGAAGGATTAGTTGCAATATAAATTTCAATGTATGAACTGAAAGTAAGTTGTATGACTCTTGATCTGAATCAATACATTGTTCAAGTTGCTAGAAAAAAACTGATCTAATGACTATAGCAAGATTTTTTTTTAAAATTTTTTATTCACATAGAGCCATGTTGTTTATTAGAAAACCGGGCTCTATAAGAAGTAATAAAGCTCAGGCTCTATTTGCTTTTCGAATGAGAGCTGATATTTTGATGACACCATTTTATAAATCCAAGGCAATTGAATGTTACTTTACAATTATACCCTTACAATTTATTAACCTATTTTTTACATTTATGTCACGTGATTCCATGACTTTTATTCACATAATGTTTGGGTCACGTGATGCCATCAGTATATTAAAAGTCTATTTACAACCACAAATATTGAAATATATCTATGCATCGCGTGGCTGTATACAGATCAAATAAGCAAGTGATTAAAATATCAACAGATGTTGGACAAAGCCACACACACCACACTATGCACTTTAAACCCTTAAACACCCATAAATGACACACTGAACCAGACTGTAACTGAAACCTTCAAACTCAATAAAATGCAATAGAAATATGTTTAAATTGTAGGCAAAGAAACAAATCAATGTCAGATCCTAAAGCATAAAACAATGCTTTCCAACATAAGACAAATCCAAGAAAAAAGATCCGAAAACAAGCTTATGAATATGTGTTGCAAATCCATTTCAATCATCCCACAATCTTCACAAACTAACTCAGCCATCTCTAGCGCTCGAAACATTTCAGAAAAATCCCCTTAAAAATATGGAAACACATTCAAATCAATTAAGTTATTTTCATGATGCCCAGAAGTTGAACTTGAAGGATTATCTATTTTTGATGATTCCGCATACTCGAATCTTGAAGGGTATCTTGTTGTAGAAGTTACACCTCTTTTCTTTTTGGATTTTGGAGATCTTCCTTAACGGCCACTCTTGATACTTCAAACCCAATTCATATCAGTAGCCGGCTCGTGGTTATGTGTCAAGTTGTTCGGACTTAATGCCCATAATCCATCACTTCCCTTTTTGCCCGCAATTTGGAAGGGACAATTGGTCATACGAGATCCAGTGCTCTTTTTTCGCTTCTTTTCTGTACACCTTTTTCGTTTCTTTTCCGGTTGTTCTTTATAAACACCGTTTAAGGCACATTGCAAAGTTACATACTTGTCTTTCCGTGAATCACGAATAGATATCCCATAAACTTTAGCATAATAAATTAAAATGCTCGTACATTCCTTAATAAATCATCATATGAATCAATTTTGATCTAGCAAGATAAAGTTCTTCATTTTGATTCATCATACTTGAACCAGTTGAGCTCATTGATATGTAGTACGTATAAAGTTCACCTATATATACATGTAAATAAAAAATCCTTCACAACTAATGTACACAACAATCATATACAATAACAACTAATGTGTGGACTTAAAATCCACAAATTTACTAAGTTGTCCACCAAACCTAATATATTCATGCATGCAGCTGGATGATCACTTACTGTATAAATATATATAGTTTTATGTGTTCGTCAATGGCACACCCAAGTGTGTTTAGTTTTGCCCTATACTTTATTATCCGCACGTTAAGATTACACCTAAAGTTGATTACTAGGTTAAAGAAAGAAATATATTTGAATCACTGTAAAATATTATGATGGTGCTGTGAAAAAAACCAACTTGTGCATACATTATAAATTAATAATCACCAATTCATTTAACATTAAAAACACGATAATATGATCATTCTTAACCAATTTTGATCAAACCTCATATTCCAAATCCAATTCATGTTTTGCAATTGTGAGTGTTGTTAGATAGTCTTATTAAACATTATGAAACACAACAACAATTCAATCGTAAAAAGGTTACCCACGATCATAAAATCAAGCGACATAAGCAGTACAAATTGGTGTTTGGCGTTGAAGAAAATGGTGGGTAGTAACTATGTTGACGGCTATGAATACTAGTGTAAACTAATAAAAGAGAGGTTAATAAATTGTAAGGGTATATTTGTAAACTCACACTTATTTGCCTTGAATTTATCAAATCATGCCGTGAGAATATCACCTCCCTTTTCGAATAGAGTCCCCTCCCCTTAAAGCCCCTCTCTAAAACCGGGATTTATGATGCTTTCTAACCGGGCTCTATGTCCAACATGTATAAAATTGTTAAAATAATAGGAAGCATTCGATTATGTTTACATGTTTATTTTTCAATGAAATATGGATTCTTGACTGTATTTTTTTTCATTTATGTTGATTGTTTCTTCTTATGTTGTCTAATGAGGAAGTTTGTGCTCTTGTTATATATATTTGTGAATGAAAGGGTTTTAAGTTACAAAATAAGGCAAAAATAATTTATTTTTTTTGTGAATAAAAGAGTCTTGTTTAGCTTTTTTTTATCTGCTTATTGCATTGTGTTAAAGCATATACGTAATCACGAATAACTATTCAAAACTATTTATCGCTTATTTTGGAAGAAGTAAATACTTGAAAGGAAAATGTTTGGATCGCATACGTGAACATTTTTATAAAAATTAAAAACATGTAGTCTCAATGAACATATATATTGGATACCTTTTCATAAAAATTAAAAATTAGGAAATGCTGACATATATATTGTTAAAAAACATTTTTATAAAAATTAAAAACATGTAGTCTCAATGAACGTGAATCATTAGGAAATGCTGACATATATATTGGACACCTTTTTATAAAAATTAAAAACATGTAGTCTCAATGAACATGTCAATCTTGAAACTTATAAGCAGTGTTTTGAAACCCGGTTCGACCCGGCCGGGTCAATCGGTTGAACCGGTTCCGGTCGAAAAAATGGGTCATATTAAACAGGGTTTCATATTTTTGAAACCCGGTTAGACCCGCCGGGTTTTGAGTGACCCGGGTCAACCCGGTTCACGAGACCCGGCCGGGTTTCAGTTTTTTTCGTGTTTTTTTTCTAGATAAAGCATGTTTATTGCATATATTTGCGACGTAATTTTATTTTTACATGTTATATTTGTTAATAAATAGTTTTTATGCTTAATATATGAAATATTTCATGATTTATATACATACATTTTTCTAATCTTTGCAAATATTTTTTATTTTTTAGTTTTGGAAGACCGAGTTGACCCGGCGGTCCAACCGGTTGAATCGATAACCCGGTGACTAGACCAGGTCGATTAAAAACCCGGTTTTCAAAACATTGTTTATAAGCACATATAAAACAATTCTTAGACTTAAAACCCATAAAAGTGTACACAAGTAACCCAATTGGAACCAGACTCATATTAAATGGGATTTCTAATGATATTGTTATATTTGATTTTTTTTTTAGATCTAAGGTTGCAAACTCGCGATCGTTCACTTATTGGGCGGTTTAATTTAATCTTTTTAATTCACACACGCTATTGTTCTTTCTCCCCTCCCTCCCTTTACTATGCCATACCGTCACATCTACTGGCGTTCCTCCCCTCACCCATAACACCACCGCCACAGGTGAGTTATATCCCCTCCCTCCATGTTGTTCCTTTATATTTTTAATTGAAAGTTAGGGCTACCTCTAGGAAGTCCAGGTTGGTTGAAAAACATAGCCGAATTAGGCGGGGTCTGTAACAACTCATATTTTCACGCCTTTTTACATCAAGGAACATCCAATTATTTATTTTTAACTTTTACGCGTTCACTTTTAATTTCCAACGTTTAGCTTTACGTTTATCAATTTAATACATTTAGGCATTCGCGGAACCACCAAAATTTATCTACGCTTCAACAAATACCCATTATTATTTCCAATAATCAAAGTTTTATAAAACTTCACCCATGTTAGCATTTTTGGTCAAATTTTAATTAAAAGACCTCACAAGTATACACTTTGTATTAAACTACACTTGCTTTTTCTTTAAGTATTACACTAGATATTTTCATAAAAGATCAAAATCACCAACTTGTTCATTCCCTCCCATTGAAAGTCCGAGGTTAACAACCATATGGTGAACCATTATTTTTTTTTATTTTTTTTTTTACCACATATTCACCCACTATACTTGTACCACCTAGTAATCATTAAGGTTTTTATTCATAACTAGTGTCTTTTGACCAACATTCATCCTCATTTCACTCTCTAATGTCTATGACTACTTTTCTAGTATATGTAAAGATGTAATGTTAGTTATCATGTGATACTTTCCATTTCACTAGGCAAAATTCAACACATTCTTTTTTTCTTCCTTCCATACCCACGTCCTATATTAAAGCACATGAACCATCCATACTTTTTCTTTCTAGTAAGCTTACATGTGATCTTGGGTATTATCTAAGGTGTTTGGAAGCTTGGGTTATCATTTCTAGCAAGTTTAAATAAGATCAAGTTAGGATTTTCTCATTAGGGTTAATATTGTGTTCTTCATCATCTTGCTCTTCTAAGGTCTTCTAAACTCATACTTTTCAATACTTTACTTTCATATTTTGCATGCTAGTTATCTTGTTAAATCACCACCTAGGGTTTTATTTTCATGTGTTATAAAATGAAATGGGTATATTATCATGGACATTACTTGGACTAATGATGAACTAGAGGACCTAAAAATATAGGAGACTTGTGGTATAAAATATGGTAGGGGACTTGTTGCAAGTTAACTAAGTTAAAACTTATAAAAAATAACTGTATACACATTTTTATTAAATATTCTCAAACGTACTATTTTAAATTCGAAACTAAAAAATTGATTTTATATTTTATTAAAAATACTTCATGTTACGAGGATCGTAAGCATATAAAGAACTCGAAAATCCGAATTATAACGAAGAAGTTACGTTATTTACAAGTTTACGATAAAAAAAAGTATTTTTATAAAAGTAATTTTATAAAAAAATTGACTACTGTTCATAGCAGTGGGCTGATGGAAAATATTTTAGTTAAATAGAACTTTTAATTACGAAGGCATGCTCGAAAGAATCACTAAAATCGGAGTTAAAACGAGTAAGATACGACGTTTCAAAGATTCGACATAATATATATAAAAGCTGTGAAACCGTGCACGTTTCAGCAGCTGCTGAAGCTCACTTTCCGATTGCCTACGTGTCCGATTTGAGTCGAAGTGTAAACCTACAAAGTTGTTTCGAACGACAGTTACATAAACCTGCCGAATATTCATATTTTCGGAGATGTATATTTTGTAAACTAAACACATACCTGACATGAATAGTGTTGGTTCGAAGGTTTAGCATAGCTAGTGTTCTTTAACCAACATTCTTCCTCATTTCACTCTTAATGTAGTTGACCACTTTTCTAGTATATGTAAATATGTAATGTTAGTTATCATGGGATACTTTCCATTTCACTAGGCAAAATTCAACACATTCTTTGTTTCTTCCTTCCATACCCACATCCCATATTAAAGCACATGAACCATTCATACTTTTTCTTTCTAGTAAGCTTACATGTGATCTTGGTTATTATCTAATGTGTTTGGAAGCTTGGGTTATCATTTCTAGCAAAGTTTAAATAAGATCAAGTTAGGATTTTCTCATTAGGGTTAATATTGTGTTCTTCATCATCTTGCTCTTCTAAGGTTGCATTCGGACGTTCACGTGACGGTTTCACTTATTTGATATTCACTATCCGTTCATTCACTGAGGTGAGTTCATGGCCCCACCTTTTCTTTTTTTAATGGTTTTCTTAAACTGTTTTTGGGGTGAGAATACATGCTCATTTACTAGGCAAATTTATTGATTTCTACTACTTAAGCATTACATGACTAGTTTTATTAAATCTTTTACTTGCTTACTACATGATTTTGAGAACATTGAATACCTATATATGAAACCGAGAGTTTCGAACACATTACTTATTTTACTTTGGACACAAGTGGTTAAATTGTATGTTATCCAGATTATTGCCTGAATGTTATGGCCTAAGAGCCACGAATACTGGTGCAAATCCCTTATAATTACGAATACTGGTGCAATTCCCTTATAATTACGAATACTGGTGCAAATCCCTTATAATTACGAATACTGGTGCAATTCCCTTATAATTACGAATACTGATGCAAATCCCTTATAATTACGAACACGGGTGCAATTCCCTAAGAATTACGAATACGGCTTCGATGTCATGAGCTTAGTGCAATAATATATGTTTTGGACTTCGGAATACGTACTTAGTCCACCATTACTTAAGTCTTGTGGTCCACTTTTAAATACTTCTTGATTTACTGAATCACTACTTGGATTTCGGA
>BQNB010004932.1:27299-103086 GCA_026074375.1 Tanacetum coccineum | reverse complement strand
AATTTCACTCAACCTTTGTGTTGACCTTTTTAGCATGTTTATCTCAGGTAATTGAGCAACCTATGGCACAGAGTGGCATTGTACTTTAGGACGTCCAAACTTGTTATCATTCAAACTCTATGTTTTCATATGTATTTTAGGACCTTCTTTTGTAAAACTCTGAAATAATATTGAATGATAACTAAATTTTCCAAAACGTCTCTTTTGAGTAGTTTTTGATGATTATGACTGTTGATTCATGAAGTAATACCCCAATTTAGCTTCCACTGCTATATGTCAAATAAGGAGGTGTTACATGATGCCGCAGCCGATGATAATGCAAAGGTTTGTTTAGCTTGACACAAATTTGTATGATTTGTATTATAATATAAAATAATAACCACATTCATTTTATTTAGGCCACGAGTGTTCATGATGATGTTGGTGTACCTGATGTCGTAACCGATGATAATGCAAATGTTTGTTTAGCTTGACACAAATTTGTATGATTCGTATTATTAAACAATAACCGTATTCATTCATTTAGGCCACAAGTGTTTGTGATGATATTAATGAAGCTGATGCCGGAACTGATGATAATGCAAAGGTTTGTTTAGCTTGACACAAATTTGTATGATTTGTATTACAATATAAAATAATCACCGCATTTATTTTATTTAGGCCACGAGTGTTCATGATGATGTTGGTGTACCTGATGCCGCAGCCGATGATAATGCAAAGGTTTGTTTTGCTTGACATGAATTTGTATGATTCGTATTATTAAACAATAACCGCATTTATTCATTTAGGCCACGAGTGTTTGTGATGATATTAATAAAGCTGATGCCGCAGCCGATGATAATGTAAAGGTTTGTTTAACTTGACATAAATTTGTATGATTTGAATTACAATATAAAACAATAACCGCATTCATTTTATTTAGGCCACGAGTGTTCATGATGATGTTGGTGTACCTGATGCCTCAGCCGATGATAATGCAAAGGTTTGTTTAGCTTAACACAATTTTGTATGATTCATATTATTAAACAATAACCGTATTCATTCATTTGGCCACGAGTGTTTATGATGATATTAATGAAGCTGATGCCGCAGCCGATGATAATGCAAAGGTTTGTTTAGCTTGACACAAATTTATATGATTTAACAATATAAAATAATAACCGCATTCATTTTATTTAGGCCACAAGTGTTCATGATGATGTTGGTATACCTGATGTCGCAGCCAATGATAATGCAAAGGTTTGTTTAGCTTGACACAAATTTGTATAATTTGTAATACAATATAGAACAATAACCGCATTCATTTTATTTAGGCCACGAGTGTTCATGATGATGTTGGTGTACCTGATGCCGCAGCCGATGATAATGCAAAGGTTTGTTTAGCTTGACACAAATTTGTATGATTCATATTATTAAACAATAACCGCATTTATTCATTTAGGACACGAGTGTTTGTGATGATATTAATCAAGCTGATGCCGCTTCCTATGATAATGCAAAGGTTTGTATAAATGTTAAAACCAATCTTCATTTTGTTGTACATGAGACACCTTTTGTTTATATAAGTATCTAATGATAGATACACTTAACGATACATCCCACCTTAGGTGCCTCTTTCCGATGTTTACAACACGCTTGTTGATAACGAAAACGTGTTAATGAAGGATGCACACGAAATTAACAATCACATAGACCCTCCTATACATGGGTTTCAAATAATGTTATGGGGCGGTTTAGATGAAGGAAAAGCTAATCGGGTAATTCTTTCTTATGAATTGGTGTTGTATTTGCTGATTGAGTATTCTTGTAAACGTACTCCTACCTTTTAACATATTAACGTCTGATACATACACGTTTTCAGAAGGATACCAAACCAGAAGTAACTGTTGTGAAAAAAACCAGAAAGAAGAGGATGAGCAAGCGACAAAGAGAATTACCTACGTCCACTAGAAGGCGTTCAAAGAGACACATTCAGGAGGTGGTGTTGGCGGTTGATAATGGAGACGTTGTGAAAGAAACCCAACTCCCAGATTCGCATGAGGTATATGTGTTTTAATTTATAATATGTTTAGTAGTTTTTAGTTTGTTGACAATATTAACGGATTGTTTAGGATGTTTTCCAACCACGCACTTCGAAAAGAATGAAGAAGGAGACGCTGTTATCAGACTGGCCACCTGTTATTAGAAATTATTTGAAGGAAATCCACATTACGCGTTGGGAAGAGGTATATGTTTTATATTTTATAACATGTTAATTTGTTTTCAGTTCACTTACATCATCTAATTCTTTTCAAGAATCTTATAAGAGATTCCAACGCGCCAAAGACAAGAATACACATCCTCAAAGAAGTTTTGGATTATTTAAATCAAGCAAAGAAGCCACGTCATTGGTTCCCTTAGGGGAATGGCTTAAACGTCAATGAAAAGTTTTGGCAAAGTTTAGTGGCCAAAGATGCTACTTGGAGAGGTTTCCTAACTTTATCAGTAAGTAATTACTTACTTAAATATTTTAGGATCGCTAATCACAACCTTAGTTAAAAAGGTTTGCGGGTGCATCATTTTCCTAGGTTTTGTTAATCATAAATTTTGTTCCAAACCACCAAGGTAATAGATAAAGGAATATAATAACCATGCTAAAAATGTCTTATAGTAATTGTTACATGTGTGTTAATCATGTGGGTAGTTAGTATAACCTTGGGCGGAACGTGTACAATACTTTAAAAAAGGATACTTTATGTTGTATCATGTAGTCAAGCTATGGGTCCAGTTGATGTGGCATTTCAGGCCAAAGCATGCCGACTAGGCTATTTTCTCTCCATATTACTGCAATCTTCTAACGCCAAATGACCTCAAGACTGGATATTCAAGGACATCACGTACCCCTTGGGGTGGGCTGACATAGAAAGGGTGTGTTTTCAAAACTAAGCTATTATTGTTTACTTACTTTTCGCACATCATGATTGTTTTAAGTTTTTCACTTCCTACGTTATTGGGGGTTTTTGGTAACATATATTTTTCTTGTAATGTAGGTTTATATTCCTGTTAACATACCGGGTATCCACTGGTTCCTTGCCGTGTTTAAAATTAGGAAGGGCGTCGTCACCTTTTATGATACACTCAGCGATAAAAAACCTTAGGACAAGGAAAACCGTCTTTGGGGGATCAAATTTCGTCAACTGATGAGTAAACAACTACGGAAGGGCATGTTAAAGCATGGTTTCTTCAAGCAAAAGAACATACATCCCAAGTGCTATACAATCACCTTCACTTCTTCACTGAATGTACAAAAACAGAGTGGTGTATACGACGATTATGGTGTCTGGGTATACATTATGCTCTACAGGCTTTCTGACGTTTTATGCATGGATTCTCCTTTTCTAATTCACACAGCTTTGGCCTACAGAGAACACATGACAAGTTAATTTTGGAAATACAAGATCCCGTGTTGATGGATGGTGGTCGTGGTTTTGTCCTACAGAGAATACATATGTAGTTTGAACATTTCTTGTATGCTGTTAGGGAACATAAAACTTGTTTATTTTTGTTGTCCAATAGTTATTAGATTTTGACTGTCGTTAATTTCTTGTATGACATTAGGAACATTAAACTTGTTTATTTTTAGGTCATTCTTTTCGGGTCAGCATGTTTATTGTTTCCATGCTTCTAGTTAGATTCAGGCATGGGGCAATCCGGTATGGACTGGTGTATCTGATGTACTCCTACCGGACCCTGTGTTGAAGCATGATGTACCTTGTAGCTTTAGTTGTTTTCTTTAGGTTTATTAGTGTATCGGGTCAACATGTTTGTTGTTTCTATGCTTTGGCTTAGATTCAGGCATGGGTACCAGAACTTGTGTTAAAGCATGTTGTGCCTTTTATGTGTGAATTGTGGGTACCAACTACGAAGTATGCCAGTATGGTTTATGTTGGTTATGACTTATGACGTACCCAAATTGACATGTAAAATACAAACTGATCAAAACAAATTACTTTTCATTCAAACTTATACCATACCTCTAGGTGGTGGGTAACTCACATACCCAAGGATACCCTTGGTTTCAATGATGGGTTTATGTTTCTGTTTCTGTTACTTCTTTATGAACTGGATTGTAGTTGGTTTGTGTGTCTGTTGTATTGATTTATAACAGTAAGTGAATTGTTAACAATATGTAGGTTAGAAATATGGGTTGTATGGGTGGTCGATAAAATTGGTTCATGTGTGTGTTTTATGTCTTTTAGAATATGAACATCGACGAAACCAGGACCAAATATGATCGGGTGCACAAACACACACACACTCTTATCCTCACAACCACCCAAAACAGATGAAAGGTAGTGGTTATCTTACCACTCCCTTTAGCCTTAATGTGATGATATGACTGCAATGCTAATAAGTCGAGAAATTAAATTTATTGATGGTTAAACATGTCCAAGTTATTATTCGCGACGTTTAAGATCTGCACTGAATCTTAGAAAGTTAGAGTGCTTAAATTGTATGTTCTTGGCTGAAAAGATAAAGGCACTAGAGACAAAGATAAAGATACTAGAGGCAACACTAGAGATGGAAAGGCATCTCGAGAAGGAGAGAACCACACATGTGAGTCAGCTTCAATACTTCACAAGTTTTATAATGACATTGGAAAACTTGGTTTGGAGTAGTGTTTCATTTAGCTTAAATCAATTTAGCATTTGGAACCTGTGTTGAAGCATGTTGTGCCTTGTACTTGTAATTGTAGGTGTTTTCATAACCTATAGCTTTTTGGAACAACATTGTAATCATTTGTAAACTATTCCTTAAAGCTTAATGTATAGCAATGGTTTGTGAATTGTGGGTACCAATTATGGTTTTATGTTAGTTATGGTAATACCCAAATTGACTTGTATAATACAAATTGATCAAAATAAATTATTTCATCATTCAAAATTATACAACATCAAATTCAAATAGAAATAGTCTTTGGACAGACCCTAATGACCTAACTGAGGCATTCTAACAACAAATTCAAACAAACATTCTCCAAATACGGATAATCACACACTTGCAAAATACGGAATGAACTCATAAACGTTATGATCTGCTACAAAAGGTGTAATGAGCTCATCATCATCAAGGTTATCATCAAATTGATTAGATCCTATATCGTAAATCTCATGGAGAGTCTTTGATATTAGGTTGTATTCTACAACCTTTCCTGATAAGTTGATTACCAAACATGAATCCTCTTCCCTTTCTCCCAAACCAATACTCCAAACAGTAGACCAAATCGACCATCCTTGGGGAGTGACGGAAGAGTGCGGTTTGTATAATACTTATATATATATATGAAGAATGAACAACAATTACAAAGCCAAAAGAGAGTACGTAATGATTTATTTATATCTCATTTTGATGCTTAAAGCAATACAAAGGATAGGAGAAATAACAGAAATGTAAAATGCCAAGACGAAGAACAAATCTCCATACTGGAACTTGAGTATAGGATAGAGAAGAGTGTGATGATGATGATCATCATCATGACGGGACTAAAGACTTCCAAGATGGTTTCCATTGATGGAGATTTTTCGATGTTTGAGAGAGGGAAAATGGAGTGCTTTGAATTTGAATGAGGTGTGTAGAGGAGTGGGGATGTTTGAAATTTATAGAGAAGAAAAATGGGAGTTGGGTTTGACTGTTACATAGTGAATATTTGAGTGGGTTAAGGGAGTTCAAATAAAGTTGTTGGAAGCCTCTAAATTTTGGATTTTCGGATACGACTAATTATATTGGCGTTGCAAAATAATTTTACTTGAGTATTTTGGATGAAACATTCAAGTTGTCAATCCTATTTCGTTGTGTATTTTAGCTATTTTCATGTACTAAGGTTTGGAACATGACCATTTGAACACGTAGATTCAATATGACATTTTTATTGCAAGTGTGAGTTACAAACCAAGTCATATTCTTTTGTCATCATGGAAAAGGGCATAATTATTTTCATGCTAATCGAGGGTGATTAAACATGTAGAATTAGAATAATATCTAGGTTCGTAAATGAGTTACAGTTAAATATATTCTTAGTTCTAAGCAAATAATATGTCGTGTATATTTATTAGTGGCGATGTTTGTAATGTTTTGAAATTGTTCTCAGCGGAGGTCGTCTATGTCGCGTAAGATTGTTCGTGACTAAGTAGTCCAAACTGAAAAATTATGGTCCTCTGCAAGACAAGGCATAGTAAAATAGTCCATGTATGTAATTTTTAAGCATACAAAATTAGTGTTGATCTTGGAACTGCTACAATTGGGGGGAAGTGGTGTGTGTGTTTTTTTATAAAACTTTCATTTCACATTATAATTATAGATACTAGTAACATTTGTTGACTTTCATTCCACACCCAAAATGAATAGTGCCCCATTTTATATTATAAAAATATTATTTTATTACAAATGAATAGTAACCCATATTATATATAATAATCATTTTTTATTTTTAATAAACCCCCCCCTCCCTCAAAATTCTCTATTTTTAATAAACCCCCCTCTCCCTCAAAATTCTTCATTTTTAATAATCCCCCTCAAAGTTAGGTTACTTTTTAATTTTAACCCAAAATACTTTAAAACCACCCCTCAAAGTTAAGTCACTTTTTAGTTTTAATCCAAAATACTTTAGTGTCATAAAGTCTCTTTAAAGTTAAGACACTTTCCAATATTTGCATAAAACACTTCGCGCAAAGCGCGGGTAGCCACATCTTGTTTTGGATGAAAGTGAAACATTTGTTATAAGTGAAACATTTGTTATTACGACATTGCCCCTTATTTATTTTAACTTGAGTATCAATTAAATATATGACATTATAACCAGCAACATAATAGTCAGATGTAACAACATTGGTAAGTTTGACCAAGGACATATATTTTCCTGTCTTATAGGTTTTGGTAAGTTAGAGTTGTGCAACTCAATTGGGTATTTGGGTGGTGCCCAAAGTATCATTTTGAAACTTTACGGGGGGTGTTTGAAACTGCGTTTTGTAGTTTCAAGTCTACATTTCCCATTCCAAGAACATACAGTGAACATTAAAGGGATGTTTGGATTAAGGGTGTAATTTGTTTTTAAGCACAATGCAGTTGGCTAATATTTTGAGCAAACATCAAACCAGACTAAACAATTCTAAAAATACAACATTTTTCAGATAACATAAGAAATACAACATAGCTTTTAAGTTACATATAGTAATTAATGTACAACATGGCATAAAAACTTAAAATATTACAATACGGGAATACATACAACATACGAAACTAAAAAAACATAAGCTTACGAAATAAAAACTAAAACATGATTGGAGCTACATTGCTCTGTAATTCTTGAGGAGTTGTTCCTTCTCAGCAATGGTTCTCATCAAGACGATTCTATTGGACATCAAGTTCTAAGAGTTCATCATAATAGTATTCACACCAAACTTGATTAGGGGATGGTCTCCCAGCGCCTCCAGCCTCAACATTCCCAGATCACGTTCCTGAGTTGGTCAAGATAGCGATTCAACTCAAGCAACAAATTGTTTGACAGTGTCACATCTGCTAGTAGTTCTTCGCGTAGAGTCCTAATGATATTTTGTTTCACATATATTGGGTCGGTGGCCATAGTGTTTGTTGTGTGAAGAGAGTGAATGATAGTGAATAAAACAGAAATATTGTTGTGTTCTCAAGAATTTTTTAGAGGAGGAAGTAAAAGAAAAGTGAGTAAAGGGGAGTAAATTATGTGGAGTAAAGTGTGTGTCAAAACTTTCATCCCACTTTCGGGATGAAAGTGAATATATTAAAAGTAATATTTTTTATTGACGAAAATTTCCTTTTTAACATTAATTTCAGCCTTAATAAAAAATAGGACCGAGGACATTATTGTCAAATAAAATTTCCTTCACTGTGTTCTTAAGTTTAGTAAAAAGGGAGTAAAGTAATAAAAAAAAGTGATAAAATGTAAGAAAACTCATGTTCTTAAGTTTTTTGTATGAATGAAAGTGAAAGTAAATAGGTGAAACTTGAAAGTGGGAGAATTTTGGTTACAAAACTTTCACCCCACTTTTGGGAGGAAACACAACTTCCTAGCTTCCTCTTCATTTCTTTTGCTTCATCTTTCTTTACTTTGTTTTCACTTTCTTCTTATTTTTTTCTTGAGAACATAGACAAATTTTTGACAATCTTTCATTTTCTCTCCCCACCACTTTCAATACTTTCCTTCACTTACCTTTTCCTTCAAATAAAAAGTCGAGAACACTGCCGACATGTACGAAAACACCTCTCCAATGTTGGCACTATTATAACACCCCGTGTTTTAGGACAATGTACGACGTTGATAAGTCACTAATTATTTTTTTCATTGTACGCATTTGTTTTTAATCGAAATCGTTAAGTTAAATCGCGTAAACTAAAAATGATCATTCAATGTAAATGGGCATTAAACGATTAAATGTTTACATCAAGCAAGTGTTATATGATTATTATGAGGATAATTAATAACATTGTTCATCTTATTTTTATTGGCTACGTAAAATGCTTACGTTTCACGATAAAACGCGTTTCGGCATTCCCGGAAGCACCAAAACCTAACTACGCTTAAACGAATACCCACGATTATACCCAATACCCAAAATAATCAATATAACATCACATGGGAGCCTATGTGGCCGAAATTTTCAAGATAGGACCAAGAATTATCAACTTGCTCAAAATATCTAGATTAAGAAAGATCATAGGGAACCAACTCTTACACCATGAACCACTTGGCTAATTAACCTTGTGCAAGGGTTAGAAAGTGACCATGGTTAGGTTAATAAGATATTTTCACTATAAATAGCATGCATGCACTCTTCCTTTCATAAACACTTAACAAAAAATCACAAAAACTCTTCTCTTGTGTCCTTAATAGCTCACGGCTCAAATAAGCCTCCAAACCAAATCCATTGCTTGATTTTCTATCATTATACAAGCATATACACATCATATATTCTAAGAAGAATTGAAGGGTTGGTTAAGCTTTGAAAGGGTTTTAACAAGTTATTGCAAGATTAGGGTTTTTAAACCTAATCTAGGGTTTCATTTCTTGCAAGCTTGGATTTTTGATCTAAACACGGGTTTAGCACTTATTTCTCATCTCATACATCGTCCCTAAGGTCTTCCTAATTCCTTTATACTTTTTATTATCATTATTTTATGTGTAGTATGTTATTTATGGCTAAATCACCACTACGGACTTTTTAATATGTAAAATGAGTTTTCACTTATGTTTATGAATTTATACACTTATTCTTATGTCATATGGTTATATATATCATGGAAAAATGAATGTAAAAGGTATGTTAAACGTATGTTTAAGTATAAACATGTTTAAGTTAAATTAGGGTTTTATAAGATTCTTAATCTTTTACATGTGAAAAATAATGGAAAGTATTTATTTTAAACTTGTTACAATGAATTTATAAGGACTATGGATGATCTTGGACATTATTCATAAGTATCACTATGTTAAAATAGTATTATGGTTTTTAAAGTAAAAACTTTCTAAATCAAATAATACATAAAACAAGGTTTTTATAAGGATATACATATGAATACTTAGGGGCTGTTTTGAATCCGAAATTCATACAGTGGGTTTGGACTTAATTTAATATTATACGTCTCTTGACAGATGCAAAATGATAAGAAATCGAAAAACCGATTTATAACGAAAAGATACGTTAATTTACGAGTTTACGGACTTATAAATACTTTTATAAATTATTTTTATTAAAAGGGTACTTTTCCATTACAGAACTAATATTTTTAAAATCTAAAATATTGATATAACTTTTTTTGTACGAGATTCGTACTCGAAGATCGCTAAAAACAGAAACTATAACGGATAAACTACGAGTTTACGTTATTAAAGTTTATAAAAGGAATTTTTATAAACATTTGAACAGTAATAAGCACTATTCATCAGTGATTAACTTTATAAAATATAAAACATCTTTTAATAACAAAGACGTACTCGAAGGTAATCATAAAATACTGGATTTAAAACGAATAAAAAAACAATTATTACGATTACAAGTTTACGTATAAAACGTAAACTGAGTATATAGCTGTTTGGTGTAATAGTAAAAAACCACTTTCATCCAGATATCAAAAACTTGAAAATGTAATATTTTGATTACCTTGTTTTACTACGATGACGTGGAGTAAGAAAACGCGAGCAACGGACTTAAACGACCAAATTAGGTCATTTTTACGAAAAGTTATTTATAAATCGTTCACTTTATAAATATTATTTTACTAAACGATTAGTCGTGATTATGCTAGATAAGAAATATTGAGTGGTTATCAAAGTGCTATAATACTAGGGAGTTTCATAATGAGGCCTCTTCGGATGGCGTATCGACGAGTTGTTGGATTTACGATTTAAAGTGTCCTAACTCCTCGTACGTCATGTCATGACCTCTTTAATTATGATAGCCCGAACGATAGTACGATGTAACAACTATAAGATTATATTCAATGTTATTAAATTAAAGTACTCGGTACTTATACGACCTTAATTTAAATAGGTTGCATCTATCGTCTTGCGTGACGTTTTATCTGTGATTATTTGGACTATCTGTACTCAAGGTGAGTTCATGGCCATTGTTACAGTTTTACTGATTTATTATTATTTGGGGTGAAAACATGCTTTGTTTTATAAATTGGACGCAAGTGTTTTAAATATATTGATTATGTGTTTGCCTAAGTAGCGATAACCCTCCTGAGCCCATTTTCATGAACTGTCAATTGCATAAATGTAGTTGTTAATTGCATTATGTGAGCGCGAATGTTATAAATAGATCTATTGGGATTAACCTCCCCGTTTGGGTGATTAGCTATTCACCGGGTGAACGGTTGACCATGTCGGACTTGGATGTTGCGGGTTACAACATCTGTACGGGCAAAATAACTGCTAAAATAGCAAATATAGGTTGAGCTTCAGTGTCATGAGCTTAGTGCAACAGTAATCTGGTTTTGTGATTGTTGGCATATGTTGTAACATCACGGGAAAGTCTTGCGGTCCTGCATAATTTAAATACATAAACCTATGAATTCACCAACATTTTTGTTGACGTTTTAAGCAATGTTTTCCGGAGTCGTAATAGGCTCGGGTGGCCAAGGATGCATTGATTACACATTTTTGGATTGCACACTTAAAGATTTACGTGCATCATATTTTGGGAAATGTATTGTTGTCTTTTGTAATATTAAACAAGGAACAAGTAAAGCTTTATGCTTTTGTATTATGTCTTATAATTAAATCTAATGTATCAATTTAAACGACTTTTGTGTCGTTCTTATATATATCTTGTGCTGTTGATCTTGAAGTAACACGCCCCGGATCCTTATTCCGCTGCGACCTATTTTGGGGGTGTTACAGATTGGTATCAGAGCCAAGGTTATAGAGAACCAGGTCAAAATGTTTTTGCTGGACTATAACCATTTTCAAACATTGCATACATACAAAAGGGTTTTTACGGGGTATTCATATACAAATTGTTGCATTAGTCGGTTAGGCTATATACATGCCATAATTATATAGTGGGTTATAATATATTAGGTTATATTAAGGGATAATAGTCTTATATAATATACTTATATAAGTCACCTTTGATTTTTCAGTTTCCGAGCATGTCGGATTCGGGAAGATTCTACAGTTAACGTATACTGAGATATCCAGCCTATATGAGTACCTATTTTTAGGATCACTGTCTCTTAGATTATGTGCCTGGGCCCTGAGGAGCAGAGGCAATGCACCATCTTCACCTATCTATGTACCCGTTTTATTCGGAGCCTGTTTACCCGAAGTTCTTACCAGAGGACGATGTCCTACCAGTTGAGGTAGCAGCCATTCTGTTGTGCTCACCTACTACTGGTCACCGGGATGCATCATGAGTCGATCCTGAGGAGATCGGAGGAGGATGACGAGGAGGATTCCTAACCGACTATCTTGTGACAGAGGAGGACGACAGGGTATGATGAGGATCCATCTGACGATGATGGTGATTGAAGATGCAGAGGAGGAGGAAGCATTAGCTCCTGCCGCCCTGCAGACTGTTGCTTATTAGTGACCAGGTCCCATACCATTGCTTATCGCGCACGGCTAGGATGTCATCCGACCCTAGGGGGGGGGGGGCCCGGGGGACGGGGTGCGGGGGGGGGGACGTGGGTTTGGGGCGGGGGGGGGGGGGGGGGGGGGTGGGGGGGGGGTGGGTGGGGTGGGGTGTCGGGAGGGGGGGGGGGTGGGGGGTGCGCGGGGCTGAGGGGGGGAGGGGGGGGGCGGGGGGGGGGGGGGGTGGGGGGGGGGGGGGGGGGGGGTGGGGGAGGGGGGAGAGGGGCTGATGGGCACCGTTCCTCTCTATGGAAGTTGCTAAAAGATTGTTAGCCCTTCCTACTCAACATCACCTCTCTCTCCATACTCATCACACTTCCTCATTTACCCTCTCCACCATTACCTATACCATCACAAACCAACCAATAGCCCTACATATGTTGAGGGATCTCTGGGATCCCGAGCTGCTAGGATTAGACAGAGAGTACACTAAATTTCTGTTCATGAGACTGAGTACTGAGATTTGTTTACCGCTTCGTAAGAGGCCGTGTCGTACTACTCCTGGTCCTGGATACGAGGTCGGGGAGAGTTCGGCAGCTGGTACTGCTAGGCAGGTTAGACCTGCCACAGCTAGGGCAGACCTTTATGGATTTGCTGATATGTTAGATGCCGCTCCAGGACGCCAGACGTCTAGAGAGTTAGGCTATGGTATTACGGATACATGGGATGACCTTGTAGGAGCCATCCAGGAGATTGCACCGACCACCCTAGAGGGGGTCAATCAAAGAGTTACCCCGCGTTGGTTACTACTGTTGACCAGGAGGATGAGATCATATATTCTCAGCTGGATGATGCACGATATGACCGAGCTCTACTTAGAGCCCGAGTCAACATGTTGTACAGGGATAGGCCATTCCATAGACGCACTGCCCTTCTGATGGAGGAGGAGGCCAGATTATCTCGTGCCGCTTGGGCACAGTCGATGGATGCTTGCGATCAGGTACATTCCGAGGGCATATCACTTCGGACTACGGTCATGGCTCAGCAGTCCGAGATCACTGAGTTGCAGGCAGCAGACCGTAGGAGACAAAACGTTGATCTCGTTCTGCATGAAAAGCAGCCTCGGAGGACATAGATATTAGTAGAGGACTAAAATAGTGAAGTGACTCAAAAGACTCAGATGGATCGAGCTTTAGAGACAGTAGGGACCTGCTACAGGTTCTTGCAGAGCCAAAAGCTACCAGAGGAGGCCAGTGAGCGTTCTTAGACTGGGTTATGACTGTAGCTACTGTACTGTCAGTATAAGTATTATGGGTGGCTATTCTAGCTGCTAGACTGTATAGATCTTTTGTTTTGTCTAGCTACTCTGTTTAGATCTTTTGTTCATGTATTGGCTTACTTTGTATAGGCCTACTAGTTTTACGAGTACTTATCTCGGCTAGTGTGGCTTTGGTTATTTTGTTTTGTTACCTAAGTGTTGTGATCGTTTGTATGAAAACAATCTGTAATTATTTTCCCAAGTTATATAGGGAAAGGATGGGATTATGTTTTATATGAATCAAATTTATTGTGAATGAATGTCGATTTGTATTTTAATACTGTTGTGTATTCACCATGTGTTTGTGATTCTGTTTAATTTATTATGTTATACAATGGGTTATGGTTAAGATTTGGACAATCTAAAGGGTATTATGTTTTCTTATGATTTAAGAAATTGCCACCAAGAGGAAAGGCCAGTGAATTACCACACAAAATGTGTCCCATGATTTTTCAAAACCAGTCACTGCACAGATTTTGCCTCAGAATGTGTTGCCAATTTTCAAGAACACAAATGTGATTGCACCAGGAATGTATAAAGTGCACACAAAACCTAATCAAACTAGAACACAACGGTTGCCTCAAGACATTAGGAAAACTAACAAGCGCATGTCTTTCTCTACAGGAGTAATTCCCACTACTAGTGTTAGCAGACCACAGCTTAAGAGCAATCAACTAGAAGATAGAGTCATGCCTAACAATAGTCAAAGGAAGAAGCAAAATGTAGAAGACCACCGTAGGAATTTTAAGTTTTCAAATAATAAACTGTCTGTAACTGCGTGTAATGACAGTTTGAATGCTAAGACCTCGAATGTTAACTTTGTCTGTGTTACTTGTGGAAAATGTGTGCTGAATGACAATCATGATTTATGTGTTCCACATTATATCAATGGCGTAAACTCTAGGACTAGACAACCAATGGCTGTACCTATTAGTACTAGAGAACCCAAGCATAATGTGAACCAATATGTTGCAACATCCAGTAAGAAAACCATTGCAACAGACTCCACTGTCAAGAAATCTAGAAACATAACTAGGAAGTTCTATGAGCAAGTTAGTAAGACATGCAGTTTGTGGTATCCTAAGTATACACCACCCGGATACAATTGGACACCTAAGTCTCAAATAGGAAATGTCAACCCAAACGTTAGTATGCCTCTAGGAAATGCATCTAGAACTGTTAATATTTTAGAACATAAGACTCCTAGGTGTTCCACTGTGTCCAATACTCCATTGTCTTCTAATTGTTTTGCAGCTCGTCGAGATAATTCTATTCATCGCCGACTCTGGGTGCTCAAAGCACATGACCGGAAATCTCAAACTTCTAACTAATTTTGTGGAGAAATTTCTAGGAACGGTGAAGTTTAGAAATGATCAAATTGCACCAATTCTTGGTTATAGAGATTTGGTTCAAGGATCTATTACTATCAAACGGGTTTATTACGTCGAAGGGCTTAATCACAATTTATTCTCCGTTGGTCAATTCTGTGATGCGGATTTGGAAGTTGCTTTTTGGAAGTCTACATGTTATATCCGTGATTTGAAGGGAAATGATCTTCTCACAGGTTCTCGTGGCACAGATTTGTATTCCATTACTCTGCAAGACTCAACAACTCCCAATCCAATTTGTTTAATGACTAAAGCAACATTGTCTCAAACATGGTTATGGCATCGTCGTCTCTCTCATTTAAATTTCGACACCGTCAACTTGCTTTCGAAGAATAATATTGTGAATGGCCTTCCAAAGCTGAAATTCGTCAAAGATCATCTGTGTTCTTCTTGTGAGTTGGGGAAAGCAAAAAGAAAGTCTTTTCACACTAAGACTACCCCGAGCTCAAAAAGACGGTTACAACTTCTACACATGGACTTATGTGGTCCAATGCGGGTAGAAAGCATTAATGGAAAGAAATATGTTCTCGTAATTGTTGATGACTACTCCCGATATACCTGGACTCACTTCTTGAGGTCCAAAGACAAAACACCTGGAGTTCTCATTGATTTCCTCACACTTGTCCAAAGAGGACTTCATGCTCAAGTTACAACAGTTCGAACTGACAAAGGCACGGAATTTCTTAATAAAACTCTTCATGCATACTTTGCAAAAGAGGGAATAAGACACGAAACGTCAACTGCTCGAACACCTGAACAAAACGGCGTTGTCGAAAGACGGAACCGTACTCTTGTTGAGGCTGCTCGAACAATGCTAAGCGCCGCTAAAGTTCCTTTGTTCTTCTGGGCTAAAGCAATTGCAACAGCATGTTTTACTCAAAACCGTTCACTTGTAATTCCTTGACATGAGAAAACACCTTACCATATCATCAATGCCCAGAAACCGTCAGTTAAGTTCTTTCACATCTTTGGTTCTCTTTGCTACATCGTCAGAGATGGTGAAAATCTTGATAAAATGAAGGAAAAAGGTGATGCATGTATTTTTGTTGGGTATTCTACTCAGTCAAAGGCTTACAGGGTATTTAACAAGAGAACAAGAATAATAGTTGAAACAATTCATGTTAACTTTGACGAATTGCCTCAGATGGCGTCAGATCACGTCAGTTCTGACCCCGGTCCACAATGTTCGACAACGGTACTTGAACAAGAAAGTTTAAGTCCCGATCCCCAAAGTCAAGAAAATGTTTCTCAAACTGCTGAGACAGAAACAACGTCAAATGAGCTGGAATTGCTATATAGTCCGATGTTCAGTGAATTACTCAATGGAACTTCTCCTGTTGTGTCAAAGTCTTCCGTTGTACATGCTGCTGATAATCCCGATAAACGTCAACAACATAACACAACTCACACTTCTACAACAACCGATGTTGCAGATCCACCTCCATTGAACATTCAATCAACACATCAAACTCTAACTCAAGTACCAACTGTCACTGCACCTGAGAACATTATTCAAGCAGAAACCAATACAGAAAATGCACAATTTGATGACGATGAATTTATCAACATCTTTAGTACACCGGTACAAGAACAAGGGGAGACATCGTCTCGTCATGTTGATTCGTCAAACATGCATACTTTCTATCAACACCATCCTTCTGCACAACGTTGGACAAAAGATCATCCATTAGAACAAGTCATTGGAAATCCTTCTCAATCAATTAGAACAAGACGTCAGCTAGAAACAGATGGCGAGATGTGTATGTTCGCACTCACCGTGAGTCGAACAGAACCAAAGAACATCAAAGAAGCCATGGCTGATTCTGCATGGATTGAATCAATGCAGGAAGAACTTCATCAGTTTGATCGATTAGATGTATGGGAATTAGTCGACAGACCACTTTGCAAAAATGTCATTAACTTAAAGTGGCTCTGGAAAAACAAACGTGATGAGGAAAATACTGTTATTCGCAACAAATCTCGTCTTGTAGCTAAGGGATATGCTCAAAAGGAAGGAATTGATTTCGAAGAGTCATTTGCACCAGTTGCTCGGTTAGAAGCTGTACGGTTGTTCATTGCGTATGCTACACACACAAATCATTTACAATGTACCAAATGGACGTTAAAACAACATTTTTTTATGGACCTCTGAAGGAAGAAGTATACGTAAACCAACCAAATGGATTTGTTAACCCATATCATCCTGACAAAGTTTACCGTCTCAAGAAAGCATTATATGGTCTCAAACAAGCACCAAGAGCGTGGTATGATGAACTCTCCAATTTCCTGGTATCCAAAGGATTCTCAAAAGGTTCTATTGATCCAACTCTGTTCATAACTAAACATGGGGAAGACATATTGCTTGTGCAAATTTACGTTGATGACATAATTTTTGGTTCTACGAACCCAAAACTTTCAAAACGATTTGGAAAACTAATGCACAGCAAGTTTGATATGTCTATGATGGGGGAGCTAAAATTCTTTTTAGGAATTCAGATCCACCAATCCCCTCGTGGTATCTTTATAAACCAAGCTAAGTATGCTCAAGAGATACTTAAAAAGCATGGTATGACCTCATGTGATAGCATTGGTACACCAATGGCTACAAAACACCTTGATGCTGACTTGAGTGGTACTCCGGTCGACCAAACGAAATATCGTAGTATGGTCGGAGCACTCATGTACCTAACAGCAAGTAGACCAGATATTGTACATGCAACATGTTATTGTGCTCGCTATCAAGCGAAACCGACTGAGAAACATCTCACTGCGGTTAAACGGATCTTTCGGTACCTTAAAGACTCCATTAACATGGGTCTCTGGTATCCGAAGGACACCGGTTTCGAACTAACTGCTTTTTCAGATTCGGATCACGCGGGCTGTCTCGATTCACGTAAGAGCACATCTGGTGGCATACAATTTCTAGGTGGTGATAAGTTAGTCAGCTGGTCATCCAAAAAGCAGGACTGCACTTCAATGTCTTCAGCAGAAGCCGAGTATGTGTCTTTATCTGCGTGCTGCGCACAAGTTCTATGGATGATAGAGAACTCAGCTCACAGAATAATGGGCTTTCACTTTGAAAAAATACCTATGTAATTGTGACTCAAAGGCAAGCCATAAGCCATATCGTGCATCCAGTCAAGCATTCCCGTACCAAGCCACATCGAGGTCAGATATCACTTTCCATAAAGGAACAGGCCGAAAAGGGTATATGTTGAATTATTCATTGTCGGAACTGAATACCAGTTTAGCTGACTTGTTCACTTAAAGCTTTATCGAAGATAGGTTTAAGTATCATTGTCAGACAACTCGGAATGAGATTTGACTCCAGATGAACGGAGGTCTGGCAATTGAATTCTGCTTGATCCATCAAACATCAATTGTAAATATTTTTATTCTTTCTTTATTTTTTGGATTCTAGAAAAGTTGAAAAAAGAGAAATACAAAAATATAAAACCAACAAAATAAAAATACAAGAAATATTAAACCAAGAAAAACAAAATACAAAATCAAAAAATTTTCAAAAAAAAACCAGAAAGAATCTTCTCGACATGTCCTTCTCTTATGGAATCGATAACATTTACGTACCTAGAAAAGTTGGATTAACACCGACACGGCGGTAAATGGAAGTTCGAGCGAGAGTTTCAAAATGCTTTCAAAACATGTCATTTTCTAAATTATTCTCAATGACTTATTACATTTCAGTGCATAACTCGTCCTCGAAATGTCACAGTGAAGTGTCCCGGCCTCAGTGCCGCTTACTTTAAAATAGAAGAGAACGACTTCTATCATGTTTTTAAAAATCGTTGAACACAATTTTTCAAAAAGAACTTTCAATGTCAAAATTGTCTACAATATAATTTGTGGTATTTTTCCATAAAAAGTGGTATTTGTTAAAATTGTGTGTTCAACACTCCCTTCCTCGAATAATTTTCAAAGAATTGTTGTTCGTAGAATGTCATTTTATGTGAATCAATTTCTGAGGGGGAGCTTTTTAAAACAAAGCCTTTTAATGTGTCGGATACTTCTCATAAATGTCAATTTTATGTATCCAAACACATCTCGTGAAATTAAAATGTGGAAACTTATAATGTCAATTATTAATATACATTGTTCACTAAGGCATCTCACTCCGTCTTCAACATTTTGTGGTGTCATATCAATTTTTCATTCCAATGTCAAGTTTTAATAAATATTGGTATCCCACATATACTGTTGAAGGGGAGCAATCGGAAAATGAATTCATGCAATATCGTAGTATCATTTTTCTCCCCATGGAATTTTTCATGTCAAATTTTAATCAATTGGTATTTCAAATACTAAGTGTTTTATTATTTAAAATAAGGGGAGAAAATGTGATTAAAATATGATATAGAAGAATGTGATCTTTAAGACTCTAAGTGCAACTCTTTCCTTCATGTGCTAAACAATTTCGAATCTCGGAGCACATGTGTAGGGGGAGTATTTGAAAATAAAAATGTCAGAAAATGGTTTTATGGTTCGATCTCTATACCCAACAACCTATTAATTTCACGACGATTCTGAAGTCATAAGGTGGTTAGGTTAGGTATAAGTCCTACGATCCAACCAGAACCGGAGGGATCTACCCAAGGACACTCCATAGTTAGAAATAACAGTCCTTAGGTATGATTGGAGAAGAATGTGTATGCGGGAAAAATGCAGACTAAGATTGAGCTAACACTGGAACAATCACAACAAGGTGTTAGTAATGACGTCTAGGTATGCATTGAAGGGGTTGAAGAATAAAAAGAAAAGTATGGATAAAGGGTGAAAACAAAGCAGCCCTCCAAACAACTTAGGCAGAAACCGGGTCAATACATAATCTATCAAAATCACAATGATGATTGTTGATATTGAAGACGACATCATGGACCCAGTGATGCAATGCACAACCCTTCCCAGCCATTCGGGTTTCTCTCAAAAGAAACTTGTCTCATTTGTCACGGAGATACACACGTTATCTATTGACATCTCACTCCGAGATTGTTGATATTGAATAGGTGGCAGTCTGCTCCAGCCTCCGATTACTAAAACCAAAGTGCACAAATCGAGTCTATAGCCAAAAGAGATCAAAAATAAATCTCAATTAGGACACAATGTCCAAAAAAACACTTGTTGAAACATCAAAAAAGTTCACAAGATTGTATAACAGAGTCCTACGCCATTATCCGAATCTTGCCAGAACATCCGAGAGATACTTAAGTATTCACAAGGAGATGGAAATCCTTCTTGAGCCCAACATCAAACCAAGCCTTGGATAGGTGACTTGCAAGTTCTACATAATTCGAGCTTGGTGATAACTGGATATCAATTTTGTCCAGTAAATGAATTGACAACTTAATCAGAAAGGATAGTAACTATCTGATCCACTTCCGTTACCGTGTTGATCTGCCTTTGAGAGCGTTCCGGTTAATGAGAAACTAGCAAGCTTGGTGATTCTAATACATCAGTGGGGGGGTGGTGTTTTTATTTTAGAAGATCCTACGCTTTGAGCTGGAAACCCTGTCAAGGAGATTCATTGAATCCTACCTGATCACATGTAATAGTATTTTATACTATAGAACGGTAACCGGAGGTTAATGCAACGAAGTCAAGATGAATTGACAAAGCCATTATCATCTTTTAAATTGCTATCTGTCTTATTTCAAGGTTTAGACTACGGTGTTTTGCATGCCTCATTCCACGAAGTCGGATTCATAAACCAAACCATCTCATGACTCAGCGTTCAAAATCAATCATTCAACGTCAAGGCATCATTGATTCGAATCTAATCTTACTTAGCTACTACCTCCCACCATCAAGAGCCTAAAGTCAAATTAAGAATACACCAATTGGGGAGATTGTTAACTTATAATCATATATGTCAAACAAGAATGTAAACAAGTATGAGCTGTTGTCAAAGCACAAGTGATCAAGAAGTTCAAATCAAGATGATTTCAATCAAGGAGATGATGCAGAGATAACGATCCTCAAGAACTCAAAGTGCAAAAGAGAAAGCTCAAGATCAAGATCACAAAGCATGAATAACAAAGCCATTACAAACAAGACAAGACCAAAACAAGGCAAAGCATAAACGTCAAAAGTCATATCTTCAACGTCATCGGTAGTACGGAGGAGTTTGAAGAAAGAGACCTCAACATTGGGGAAGATTGTTTAGTCTTAATTTTATATAAGTCGAACAAGAATGGTTTTATCAGGTCTTATTATTCGTAATTAGTCTTGTATAAGTAAAATAGGCTAGTCGGGTACAACGGGCTTGATTGGAAAATCTAATAGTGTCCGTGTATCGGGCTCAAAGCCCAAGTTTCGCCAAGCCCGAGCCCAAGAAAAAAGCCCAACATGATAGAATGCCAACTCTTGTGCTTGGTATATAATAGAACCCACTCCACACATGGAGAGGTGTTTGGTTACCATTTCATCACTTGTGTGTGTGTGTAATCTTCCACCTCTTTATTTCTCTCTAATAATCTTTCACTTTCCTTATCTCTTTTCTATCTTTGTTTGCTTATTGGTATAGCTTATTATTGTGAAATGGATTAAGCTTTTGGGATAACAGTTTGTTTAAGCTCAAAATTGTTTGCATTTATCGGTGGAACAATAATTGCATCTTCGTATCCCTCGATGGGAGCTTGTAGCATTTGAGCCATGGTAAACATTTCGGCCATTTGAAACCACAAAAGACACGGTTCCCCACAATAGACCGTTTTGTTACTTGTTTTTCGACGATTTCGCTTATAGCTTGAGAATCAGTGCTCAAAGCACTAAAAAATAAAGAAATTAAAAAGTAAACAAAATTACACTAATTTTTTTTGGATTTTTTGAATTTTTGATTTTTTTTAATAACAATCTATTTTAAACGGATAAACGGAAGACAACTTAAAACCAAATAATCAACTTACTTCACGGTAGCTCTTAAAAATTTCTTCTTAAGGTGAGCCGTATTTCGTAAGTGACATAAATGGCATGTTTTTGAATCTTTGGTTCGATTTGGAAACTTTCAAAGTTCCACCGAACTTATTTATGAAATACCTCAATTGAAGTAGTCTATGTTGGTGTTGCGTGATACACAACTTGTGTATAGTTTTAGAGCATGTCCAAGAGATATTTATATATTTGTATAGAGGTGATTGGTGTTACTGATCACCAAAAGATCTACGTAATACAGCAAGGCGAGAGACCTAGCATGAGAGGAGAGAGCGGCAGTATATACACAACTAGTATACACTTTCTAATGCGAGAATGATATATCTGATTTTTGGGATAGTGTTCTCAGAGAGCGACAAATATACATGTACACAGAAGAATAAACTTTCGAGAACGAAAGGATCTTCAAACCAAATCAACAAACGTAAAACGAAGGAATCTTTAACACAAGTCCCCGGCAATGGCGCCAAAAACTGATGGTTGGTTTTTATACACTATAAAATATATAACAATACCAAAAGAGCAATTAAGAACTTTCCTAAAGTCTCCCTTAAGAAAAGCTCACTCTAAAAGATATATATATATAATACGTATATTTAACCGGGAAGAATGATCACCCGGGTCGTTTCCCCAACGACTTGTGAAATTGAAACCACGTTTTAGCTCGGATTATGATTTGAATGAGAGAAAATATATTTTTGAGTATCTATAACTACTAAATAAAAGCAACAATTAAAATGAACAATTAAAAGCAATTAAACACTTAAATAATTAACGGGAAACAAATAAAATGCGACAATTAAGCAAACACATTAAAATTAACTCCTAAAAATGCAAACTAAATTACTAAACCTAAAATAGGACAAAAGAAAATTTTAGGAAAAAGAAAATTATTTTTTTGATTACTTTTGAATTTATTATGAATTAAAAACTAATTTAATCTAATTAAATCCTAAATTAAGTCCTAAAAATTTAGAAAAATGATTTTTAAACTTAGAAAAGTCTAAAATAACATAAAAACTCAGAAAACTATTTTTAACTATTTTTAAAGTTAAAATCCTATTTTTAAAATTAAAATTAAAAGCCTAAAAATGAAAATAAAAATCTAAAAGAGATGAAAATGATTTTAATGATTGTAAAACTAAAACTAATTTTTCTAAATCTAAAAACTATTTTTTTAATTTTCTGAAACTTTTTTCTATTTTTTAATGATTTTTCAATTTTTAAACCTACGAAAAATCCTAGAAAATTATAAAATAAAAGGAAAAATTTGGAAAATTCAGAAAAAGTGTAAAATGTAACAAAGAACCTAGGAAAAATATTACCAAGTCCCCAGCTTAAAAAATAAGCTCTAAATAAGCTTGTATAAGTTACGGCTTATAAATAAAAAGGAAATTTAAAACGTGTACAAGTATTAGATTGTGCAAGACATGGTTGGATGAGCTATTGAAGCACAATGGTAAAACGTATGGTAACTATGCTAGTGGTCTTGAGTTCGAAACTGGCAACACCCCCTTTTTGCTACTTTTTTTTATTTTACTTATTTTTGAAAAATAAAAGTTGGAACTTGTAAAGGACATAATTTTAATCAACTTTAAAACTTCACTTTTGGTCTGAAAATGTCTAAAAAGCTCTCAAACAGCTTATTTATAAGCTGACATCAGTAAGTTGGTATTTGAGCTCATATTTGCTTGGTTACACTAAAACAGTTGCACAAGCTTCAATTTAAGCTCAATTCAAAAAGTAAAAGCTGTTCTAGGATCCTAATGATGCCTACTAACTAGAAATGGAAAGCAACTTAAACCACTAACACTTAAACCTAGCTAAAATTGAAAATCTAAAAGCTAAACTCAGGCACAAACACAAAGAGCTCAAAATCAAGTTAAGCTCAAAAGCTCAATAAACAAAGATAGAAGCTAAGCTTATGGAATATTATCTAACTACTTATAAACTTTGAATTCAAGTAATAAAAACAGATATCATAAGCTAAATTTATAAAATTAAAAGCTAATATAATTTACTACTGTTTTTGGTCTTTTTGGAATTTTTTATGAACTTTTAAGCTAAATGTACTAAAGCAAATAAGCCTAAAAATGAAAAAACTAGCCTAAATCTATGCTAAACTATGTCTAAACTACAAATGAAAGCTTAATCCTAAATCCTACTAATACTAGTTGAAATGAGGTAAAAAAAAATGACAGCAGTAGTAACTGCTTAGGTTACTGCTGGTGCACTTGACAAGAGTGCAAGACCAAAATGCAAGTAACCTTGTGGTTACTACTGCATTTAACATACTCAAATAGAGTGCAAAAACACTTAGCAAACCAAATCTAAGCCTTCTAAGGCTTGGATCAAACTTTTACAAGCAAAGAAAAAGGGAATTAGTACCATGGTGCTGAGACAAGCTTAATAAGCCACAAAATGATTTAAAATGTTAACTAAACCTCAAAACTTGTTTAAAACTTGATAATCTAAGAAAACTCAACTGTCCAAATTGATAACACAAAATCTTATTGACTTTTGATGGTCAAAATCCCTTAAACCAAACACCCCTTAATACTTTGACAGAATTTGATCAAACTAACAAATTTGAATTCCATTTAACAAAACCTCATTACCAAATAAAAACTAGCTTATAATAACCCAAACAAACATAAATCAATCAATTAACTAGGCTAGAATTAAAGATCAACACTATGCTAAATTATTTTTAGTTTTTATGGATTTTAAAGACAGAAAATGAAATTTAAAGATTAAGCTAAAAATAGATGACTAAATTTGATAAGTAAGCACTAAGTAGAAATTTAAAACTCAAATAAGCAGCTAGAAAACAAATAAGCATAATTAATAAGCAAATCTAAGCTATTTAAGCAATTTTAAGCTAAAAATTAAAGGACAAGAAAGTAAATAGAAGACTTACAGAATGCTTCAGCTAAACAGAAGCTTTTAGGCTCTTAGAGCTTATCTACAGCTCTACTTAACCTATGTATAAGGCTAGTAAAAGTCATTGGGATTCCTTCCATGATTGAATCCCTTTCCAAAGCTTTTAAGTCCAAAATAGTTAAGGTTTTAAACTAATTTTAGATTTAAGGTGTAATTAAGGTATGTTTAAGCTCAATCATAAGCTTAAAGACTTATGAGAGCTATTGAGTTTATTAGAACAATAGCTTAATATTTAAGAGGAAGTGAGAGCTTATGATTGAAAAACAAAAGTGCTTATGACAGATTATTTAAAAGTAAAACTAGATTTCATTAAAATAAAACTTGATTACATGATTAAAAGGAAATTACAACTGAATTTAAAAAGGAAATTGAAATAAGCTAAATTTAAGATAAAATCTACAAAGCTACTACGTGTGTGTGTGAGAGTGTGAGCTTTATTTATAGCCTCTTGGTGAAGCTTCCAGACCTTGCTTGCCAATGCTCCTTTCAATCTTAATCGTACAAATCTTCAATCATTGGGAAGTAATTCATAGCCGTTTGATCAAAAACTATCTCACACGGATTGCCAGCGTGGCAATCCGTGATTGAGACGTTGTGCTTTCTTTATGAGAGCAAGTAGTACCAAATTTAATCATTCCTTGTGCTTTCCTTGATTTCCACGTGTGATTCTAGCTTGACTTGACCAATGAGAGCTCCTGAAATGACTAATGAACCCTGCCATTTTGTTCTTGACCCCATGAATTGTCGTTTTACCCCTTGATTGTGAAAAGCCCTATGATTTTACTGCAAGGTAAAAGTGGGAAGACGATGAATAGTGTAACAAGTTTTCCCGTCGCGCCCCCCCCCCCTTCGCGCTACAACCCCCCCCCCCCCCACCACCCCGTCCCCTCCTACTTGCCCCCATCCCCCCATCCCCCCGCTCCCCATCCCCCCTCCGCCCCCCCTTCACCCAGCTTTTATTTTTTTTTTGACTGAAAAAGGGGTAAAATGGGTATGAGTTTGGGATAATTGCAATTTGGGTCCTTGTGGTTTTTGAAATATAAGTGCAATGATAACCAAAGTGTAATAAACTTTCACTTTTGGCAAATTTGGTCCCTGGAGTTATATTAAAATGGTAATGGGCAAAGGATTTTGGGCTTTTTTTATGGGCTTGGGATCCGGGTAGGGTGATAAAGGGTTTAAGGCCCATTTAAGGTTTAAGGGACTATTTGTGTAATTTTTGGAACTTGGGGGACTTAAATGGTAATTTTTGGTTTTTGTCTTTTTATGGTTGACTTTGTTTGACCAGGGTTTGACTTTCTTTGACTGAGACTTGACTTTTTCTGGCTTTGGCTTTGAATCTTTGGCTTCTCTTGTGCTCTTCCATTTCTCGTGTCCGTGTTTGCCCGTTTTTTGACTGTTTTCTTGTAATTTTTTGATATATCCGTACCTGCACACACAAAACACAAAAACAAGTATATCTTTGCCATTTTTAATCTGTTTTGGGCTTAATTAGGCTATTTTAGGTATAAACGGATATGTGTATTTCACACATATCACTTACCATCCACTGACTGATGGTTAGAGTGTGAGAACCATCGAAACCTTAGAGGACATGCTACGTGCTTGTGTAATAGATTTTGGGAAAGGTTGGGATAGACACCTACCTTTGGTAGAGTTTTCTTACAATAACAGTTATTACACTAATATCAAGGCTGCATCGTTTGAAGCTCTCTACAGCCGAAAATGTAGATCGCCTATTTGTTGGGTTGAGGTTGGGGACGCTCAGCTCACTGGTCCAGAAATTGTTCATGAAACAACTAAGAAGATCATTCAAATCAAAAAGAGAATTCAAGCTGCCCGAGATAGGCAGAAGAGTTATGCCGATAGGAGGCGTAAGCCATTAGAATTTAAGGTTGGAGACAAGGTCATGTTGAAAGTTTTGCCATGGAAAGGGGTGATACGTTTCGGCAGACGAGGGAAGCTGAACCCTCAATATATATAGGACCTTTTAAGATTAATGCTAAAGTGGGAATGCTTGCTTATCAACTTGAACTTCCAGAGTAGTTAAACCTAGTTCATAGTACTTTTCATATTTCTAATCTGAAAAAGTGTTTCGTAGACGAACCCCTAGCTATTCCATTGGATGAGATCCAGATTGATGACAAGCTCCATTTCATTGAAGAACCAGTTGAAATTATGGATCGAGAAGTTAAATGGCTGAAGCAAAGCCACATTCTAATCGTGAAGGTCCGATGGAATTCGAGATGAGGGCCCGAGTTTACTTGGGAGCGCGAGGACCAAATGAAGAAAAAGTACCCTCATCTTTTCATTAACCCTTCGTCCACGTCTTAAGCTCTAAGGATAAAGTTTCTTTAACAGGGGAAGAATGTCACACCCTAAGATTTTCAGGTCAATATTTTAAACTTTTCCGACAATTATTTTTGACTTTTATACGTTACGTTTGAATTTGGCGGTTTACAGGGAAGTAAACCCGCGTAAATCTAAAAAACGTCATTGTACGCGTTCTGGCATCGGATATTCATTAGTTTAGATATTATATGAGTTATTTTATCTTTTCTAAGTGTTTCGTAGTTTACGATCACTCCCGATATTTATTTTTACGCTTTAACGATTAAATTGCGTTTTTCGCGTTTTTGACCTAATGAAACCTCAAAAACTCAAAATCTTTTCGTGTAAACTCTAGTTATCGTCCATCTCATATTTTTAAGCCAAAATTTTTGTTCATATCCCTTCTCCTCCATATATTAGATGCCTAAACCTAAACCAAATGCACCATGAATCTTAAAATTAAATACAAGAGCATCTTTTGAAATATTCATGCATGTGTGCATGAAAGTGACATATGAGGAAGTCATTCTCATGCACATATCCTTATGGAAGACTTGTACATGTGATCATTTAGACTTATGCACCACCCTTTGACTTGTAAATTCAAATTTGAGACATAATATGAACCATGGACCAAAATTTTGAACCATGATGGTCCTTGTGACCTAGTTTCGGCCAAAACCACACATACACACCCCTTTGGTATGTTTTGGTTACTTAATACTTAAAACCATGTAAACCTAAACCTTCCTTTGGCCTATAAATACCCTCATTATAACACATACTAGGGTTTCATATCATTTTCCAAGACTCATCAAAATTTCACATCTCTCTTTTCCCTCTCTCTAGTCCACGGCCAACAAACACCCCTTATAGGGTTTTCATATCTTTAATTTCTAGCAAGATCCACTCATTCCAAGTTCATTTCTAAGAACATCTAAGGTGTTTTGAAGCATTGGTTCTTTGATTTAAGGGTTTTATTCAAGATCTACAAATTAGGGTTTGGTTATTATTTAGGGTTTTTCTAGATCTATTATTTTAGGGTATAGATCTTGTGGTTTCACTACTTGTTCTTCATTCTTGTAAGTATCTTAAATTTTTCCTCATAGTTTTCCTTATGTTCTTCTTATATGCTCAAGATCCATACATCCATATGTTGTGTTTCAATTTTTTTGAAAGATTATAAAACAAGATTTTATAAATAATGATGTTCCATTTGTTTCACTAGTTAAATACTATGTTCTTGGTGAGATGAGAGTGGGATGAGTGTTGCAACAATAGAAATGAAGGGATTAGGTTAGATTTAGGTGTGGCTTTGTTGTGGATTAGTTGTGAATATAGATTAGGCTAGATTAGGCACTATTGTGAAGTTTGGGTGGATTTTGGTTGCGTTTTTGGCAAAAAGTGCTTGCTGTCCCGAATTTATTTTGGGGTTTTGGTCGACCTAAAAATAGTAGTTTTTGAAGAGCCCGTTTCGAATAGATAGTTTTTCATATATCACACTTTAAAAACGGATTTAAAACGACCAAGTTATAGCCAAATGAAACTTGAAATATTTTTCGGCGAAACCAAATGAATAGTTGTTGATGTGAATAGTAAAACAGGTTTTCGGATACTTTCGGACATTTTTGGACTTTTTAAACATTAACGAAACATATGGTAACACTTATATATTGATTGGTATTGTTTAATGACGCCGTCAACATATTTTGGGAAGAGCGATAAAGTTAATAAAAATAGTAAGTTTGGTAAGAATTTAGCGGAACGGACTTAGAAGTTAAGTAATTAAGGCTAGTTAGTGTGTTTTGACTTATGGAAACTTAACAAATATAGGGGATGGTATTAATGTCCCAAATCTAAAAACTTTTCTAAAATAGAAACTTACTAAAAATGGTAACTTTTTTATAAACGCTAAAACTTAAAGAAAAACTATATGATTTCATTTCTTCATGTCTTCTTAATCAAACTAAAGCAAACATACATGGATGTCTTTTGGTGATGAACATATTGTGCAATTTTTGGCATACTTTCTGAGTTTCTGAGACGCGTTATTATTCTAGGTCGCGGCTAAATTTCTATATCACCTTTTACTTGCGTGATTATCATTTGCTCATTTTGCTAAGGTGAGTTCATAGCCCCATGTTTTACTACTTTTACTTTACTATTTTGGGGTGAGAAACATTGCTTGTTTTCAAACTATGGATACGGTTACTTTAGGTTTCCTTATCACGATTACGTGTTGCCTAAGTAGCGAATAGACCACTAATGCCCGGATTATCATGAACCGTCAATTACTTAACCGACCATACTGGTTAAGTGAGCGCGAATGTTGTAAATAGATCTATTGGGAGTAATTATCCCTATCGGGTAAGTAGCGCTTACTAGATTCGAAGGTCCCGAACAAAAGGATATATACCATGTCGGAATGTCAATAGGTGATCTTGGTCAGATACCTCTAAGGCGTGGAATACTATTTGACATATAAATGCTTCCTTTTAAATTGAGCTTCGGTGTCATGAGCTTAGTGCAATAGTAAATATATTCATTTTATGTGAAGTTGTATTTGTTATAACTGTCATATGCGTACTGTGAACTTGTGGTCCACTTTTAATATTAAATTCAAACCTATGAATTCACTCAACTTTATGTTGACCGTTTTAGCATGTTTTTCTCTGGTGCTTAGCTGTGGATGTTTTAGCTTGCTATTTGGTGTCGCTATGCATTGGGCCGATTTTCAAGAAATGCTATTATATAATGTTTAAACATCGTTGTCAATTTCTAAAACTTTTATTCGCTTCCACATATTATCTTTAAACTTATGTTAAACTTTAACTATTTTAATTAATGCAACGATGTTGGATTTTCAAACGTACCCTTAGAGGTCGTTCTTTATATCTTGTGTGATGTGTATTATGACGTTACGCCCCCGGATACGTGTTTCCTACTAGGCCCCGTTTGGGAGTGTGACACTATGATAGAATTCAACTACAAATCTAGGACATATGAGTTCGTTAAGAGTAAGAAAAGGCTCGATGCCTACAATTTGAAAGAATGGAAGAATATTGTTTTCAAAAATGAAAGATGGAGTAACTGTTCTTCCTTCATGGAAGAGGCATTTTTCAAGAGTGCGGTAAGACTCCTTAAGTTGTTCATTCATTTGTCTTGAACGATGGACTCTAGGTAGATACTCTTTAGTTCGTTTATACTCTATTTGATTACTTTATGTCATGATTTCACCTATAGGTAAATAACAATGACTCAATAAGCAAAAAGTAGAGACAGAGTGCAAACTCTAAGTATGTATCTATATGGACTTGATGTGGGTGTGTAGTTTGCTTGACTCAAACAAAATGAAAATAGTGATAATAATAATAATAAGGAAACCTTGATGCACAACCTATGTTTGATATTGCTCTAGATGAATGCAACGAAACATGCTTATGAATTAAGCACTTCGTATACACATTCAAGAGTCTTAATGCATGAAGAAAAAGTTTTTGCGTTGTATTAACAATGTAGTTAAACAACCCTTGTTTTAAAAAGTTCCTAAAAGTGAGAATCATAACTTGAGGTTTTTGTTGAAAGATAACTTAGGGTTTTTGGCGAAAAATGATTTTTGCCGAATCGCTTCAATTAGCTTTCTAAGTATTATAATAGTTATACATTGCTATATCTTAGTTCTAATTGTGCAAAAATTGTATGAAAAATTAAAATCCCCAAATTATTTAATTTAAGCAAAATTAAAACCCTAGACACAAAATTAGGAAGAAAATAAGATGAAATCACTTACAATAGTAGACTTAGATTGATGATTTGTTGATGATCTTTGTGATTAATTGCTCTAATTGCCTCTAATTATGATTTAGTTTGGAGGGTTTTTGTGTTTTGGTTTGTGGGTGTGTTTGGATAATAATATAAGTGGTCCCAATTTGTTTAAAATTTGTTATTTACCCGCGTTCTGAGACTCACGGATCCACCTAAACAACGTACGGATCTCCATATGGTGGATCCGTGATCCGCAGGTGTCCACAAATATGAACAGAGTTGATTTTCAAGCAAATTAAGATAAGGTGTTGTGTTTTTGGCAATTGGAGTGTGTTATATTTACTATTAGGAGTATGTGATATAATTTTCAAAGTCGACGTCCAAGTTTTTAGTGAATCGTGCAACTTGTCGTGAATTTCCCGATGGAATTTCAACGTAGTCGATCCTACTAGGAGTGTGTTATCTTTTAGCATAAGTTTGACCATTACTAATAACACAATTATTTATGAACATTTAGACTCAACAAAACATCGTCAACACAAGTGTGAGTTGCAATTCGATGATTGTTCTTTTCGTCCTTTTCAATCGATTTCGTAATTTCATGTATTGACCATACATGTAGATTTTGAAAATATCTATGGTCATTTTATTGATATTTTCTTAATCTAATAAAATTCTAATCTCGATTATGTTCACGATCGGAAGTTTTGTAATTAAAATTTGTAATGAGAATTAACATCTTTTGAATAATGATTAATTACTACATTAAATTTCTGCTTACGATTATTTTTGGGATGATGAAGGATCACTATCCATGATAAGTTCCATCATTCCTAATCCTAATCTTAAATAATTAAATACTTCACGCTTTAAAGGGTTAGTAAATATATTGGCTATATTATCTTCGGATGCAACTTTCTCGATAATTGCCCTTTTGAACGTTATCGTGTAGAAAGTGGTGACGGATTTCTATATGTTTAGTTCTAAAGTGTTGTACGAGGATTTTACTTAAGTTGATAGCTCCTTTATTGTTGCACATAATCGGAACGTCGTCGAGGCGTATGCCGTAGTCGATGAGAGCTTGTTTCATCTATAGAGCTTGTTGACATGCCTTTTCGGCAAAGACGTATTCGGCTTCGGTCGTAGAGATAGCAAGGGCCGTTTGTTTCTTAGGGAACCAAGATGTTAAACAACATCCCATAAACATAAAAAACGCCACTAGTGCTTTTGTGATCAACATAATCGCCCGCATGGTCGAAGTCGGCATAAACTACAGTTTCTATTCCGGTTCCTTTCGGATACCATAATCCTAAGTGACTAGTTCCTCTAATATACCTAAATATACGCTTAACGGCTTTTAAATGGGTAGTCTTAGAATTTTCTTGGAAACGAGCATATAAGCAAACACTAAACATAATATCGGGCCTACTTACAGTTAAATAAAGTAAACTACCAATCATACCTCGATATTTAAAGCTATCCATGGAGTCGGCTTCATCGTCCTTAGTGAGCTTGATCTCCGTTGACATCGGCGTCTTGGTTGGTTTGGAATCTTCCAACCCGAACTTCTTTAACATCTCCTTGATGTACATGGATTGATTGAAAATATTCTGTCTTCCATTTGTTTGATTTGAAGACCCAAGAAGAAGTTTAACTCGCCCATCATACTCATCACAAACTCATCGTGCATGATTTTTACAAAATCATCACACAAGTTTTGACTCGTAGAACCAAATATAATGTCTTCGACATATATTTGAACAATAATAAGATGCGACTTTGATTTCTTAGTAAAAAGTGTGTTATCGATCATTCCCATTGAATACTAGTGTTTTTATCAAAAATGCTTTTAGTCTATCATACCAAGATTTAGGAGCTTGCTTACGACCATATAAAGCCTTCTTAAGTTTATAAACATAGTTTGGTTTTTGAAAATCAATAAACCCCAGAGGTTGAGAAACGTAAACCTCTTCGTTTATAAAACCATTTAGAAAAGCACTTTTTACGTCCATTTGATATATTTAAAAATCATTTGTACAAGCAATAGCAAGAAGTATTCTAATCGACTCTAATCTAGCATATCGGAGCATATGTTTCATCATATTTACCTTCTTATTGATTGTATCCTTGTGCTATAATCTTGGCCTTATTTCTTGTTACTATACGTTTTCATACTAATTTATTTCTAAAAGACCCATTTTGTTCACTTATGTCGGATTGACTTAATAGTAAAGGGACTAATTCCCAAACGTCATTAGCTACAAATTGATTTAGTTCTTCTTGCATAGCTACAACCCAACTTTCATCTTTTAATACTTCATTGACATTTTTGGGTTCTATTGTGGATATAAAACACAAGGAAAATTTAACCTTCTGATTTTAGGCTTGAGATCTTAGATTCTTTGGATTAAGATTTCCTTTACTTGATTAGTGGATGATTTTTGGATCCTTATGTTAACGATTTCGTTAAACTTCTATTCGACTCATCCTCTTCATTATTCGTATTTTATATTTTGGTATTCTTTCTAATGGCTTCTTCTTCACCAACATCATCATCAACCAATGGTGATAATTTGGTAGGAGAAGGACTTTCATCGAATGTCACGTTGAGTGATTCTTCGACTTTCATTATATGTTTATTTAGTACTACATAAGCTTTACTATTTTGAGAATACCCTAGAAAAACACCTTCGTATGACTTTGGGTCAAACTTGGTTAGATAGTCTTTAGTATTCAAGATGAAGCACTTGCTTCCAAATACTTTAAAATATTCTAAATAAGGTTTCCTACCTCTAAATATTTCATAAGGAGTTTTTCCTAGTATTGGTCGAATTAATATTCTATTTAGTATATAAGTTGACGTATCAACGGCATTACACCAAAACTTTTGTGGAATGGATTATTCATTAAGCATGGTCCTAGACATCACTTGTAAGGTCCCATTCTTTCTTTCCACTACCCCATTTGATTGTGGAGTACGTGGAGCCGAGAAGTTATGAGTAATGCCTTGTGCATCACAATAAGCTCTGAATTGTACTTCATTATCAAATTCCCGACCATGATCCATTCTAATAGCTATTATAGAACTACCTAGTTGGTTTTGAATTTTTCTACTTAATATTTCAAATTTTTCAAAAGCTTCATTTTTAGTCTTTAGAAATCTAGTCCATGTATACCTAGAATAATCATCTACTACAACTAATGTGTATAGATTACCTCCATAGATTTTAATTGCCGATGGACCAAATAAGTCCATATGTAATAATTCTAAACATCTTTTAGTGGAAACCATATTTTTAGCTTTATGACTTGCATGAGCTTGCTTCCCAATTTTACAAGCATCAAAAAAAATGTTTTATCAATATTTTTGTTAGGTAAGTTTCTAACTAATTCTTTAGATGACAACGATTGAATTAAATGCATATTTGCGTGACCAAGTCTTCTATGCCATAAGGTAGAGTTATCTACTACCGTGGCGAGACATAATTTGTCTTGAGACTTATTTCCTAATTTCATTACGTATAAACCATTTTTCCTAATCCCATTTCCTATGATTTTACCATCTTTAATTATTTCACTACCTTCTTCCGTGAATAAGACTTGACACTTATTGTCACAAATTTGACCGACACTAAGTAAGTTAAAAGCTAAGTTATCTACGTGTTCTACATTAGATATAGTAAGAGAGTCATTAGAGATTGTACCTTTGCCTATGATCTTTCCTTTTAGGTTACTTCCAAAAACAAAATTACCTCCGTCGTATGCTTTGTAGATAGAGAATAAACTCTTGTTACCGGTCATATGTTTGGAGAAACCACTATCTTTGAGCCACTCATCCGGTTCCAATCATGTTCTTAAGCATACATATTTCAACAAAAACAAATTTAAGTGTTTGGTCCCCAATATCTTATGGGTCCGAGAATGTTAGTGTTGTACATCCCTTGCATTTATTGCAATTGATTGGGATATTGAAATGGGATATAATTTTCCATATGTACGAAGCCTTGATTTTGTTGGTTGTTCCAATTCATAGGGTGGAAGTTTTGATGAATTGGTTGTCTAGAGTTTCTCCTAGACTGAGGTGTGTTGTATCTTGGTTGAGAAGAGAGGTTTCTTCTAGGTGGAGGTGTTTTCGGTCTAGACTTGGTTTTGACATAACCTATTCCGCTTTTAGGTGATGGTTTTAAAGACGGTTTCTTTGACTCATCAATGCTATTATGTGTTAGTTTCTTCCTAGTATTAACAATATTCGATCTAGAAGACATAGGTGGACTAAAAACGTATTGTAAGGTGGATTCGTGTACCTTTATGGTGGATCCGTCCGTTCCTTTTTCAGCGGACGATCCAACGAAACTTATTGTTTTAGTTCCGCTTGTTGACGCTTTATTGCTATAAAATCCTAGACCTATTTTGCAAATAGGTGACTTTTGATTGTTTAACATTTCTCATAGTGAGTTAGCACTTTTATCAAATTTAACAAATTTAACTTAAGTTTCTTTAAGTTTGGCATTTTCCGATTTAAGTTCCTCACATGACTTACATGCAATCTCAGCTTCTTTACTTCTCTCAAGTTTCTTAATTTTCTCGTTCAATTCTAAAATTTCTTTTTCTAAAAGATCTCTTTTAGTTTTCAAAATTTTATTCTTGTTAATGATTTTTAAGCTAATTTCACATAAGCTATCGTATTCTATTTGCATAATATCATTATCAAGGGAAGATGCATTATTACTATAATGAGAAGAGTTAAGAGTTACCTCATGCGATGATTAAGCCATGAGACAAGTTTCATCATTGGTTTTGTCTTTGGCGTCATTTTCGCTATCCCTCCAAGAACCTCCAATGAAGGCCTTTTGATCTTTGTTGCGAGATGGTTTTGGACAATTGCCAATGAGATGATTTGGATCACCGCATCTAAAATATTTCTGGTCACTCTTCCTTTTCTTCTCATCTCTTTGTCGGGATGACTTCTTTTCTTCTCTTGGTTGCCTAAGAAATTTACCCTTTTTTCTAAAGAACATTTTAAAGTTCCTTACGACCATAGCATATTCTTCGTCATTGCTTCCGGATGTCAAAGTTTCATCATCACTAGACTCTTTCTTAGCTTTCAAGGCAATGGACTTAACTCTTTCCTTTTTACCTCTATAAACTTTAGAATCCTTTTGCCATGGTACTACTTCATGTACTTTTAGATTGCGAATAAGCTCGTTCTCTGAAGCTAGTGATGACAAATCTTTCGATTCTTCTCAAACGCCGTTGACCTTTGCTCTCCTTTAGGATGTAGAGCCTTAAGAAACTCTCCCCTAACTATAGTTATTGCTAGGAAACTTCATCAAGAGCTTTAAGACTAATAATAATAGATGTTAAGATTAGTAAAACGCTATCAATTAGTTTTTCTCTTCAAGGTATTAGTAAATTGTTCATATTGATTGATTAAGAAGACCCAATTTTTATTATCCTTTACTTGGCTATGAACCTTGATGGGTGTATTAAACACTGATTGCCAAATTATCGTTTAGCTGTTTTAACATTAAAAAATTCTTTTCATATTCCTTTTTAGGTAAAGCATTATAAATAACCATTTTAGCTTCATTATTTTTTAGCAAGGATTCTTTTTAAGATCATCGGATTGTTCTTCAAAAGGAACAACGCTCTAATAATTTAGGTAACTTTGTTTTTTACAAGCGGTGGAAAAATCTACCCCCATTCAAGATAATATGCCAAAGATCTAAAATCTTTGCTTTCACATAATTTCAAATCTATTTTTACAAATAAGATAAAAGGACCACTTTCAAAATGAGGTTGTCTTTTGATATATCTGCCCTTCTAGATTATTTATCTCGGAATCCTTAGATCGATTCAAGCTTTAATGTAAAACTATATGATAAGATTTGGGTGTGGACCTTGGCTCTCTATTACCAATTATGGAAATAGAAGGGGGTTGATTAGTTTTGCTTACCATTTTAAAATTGAACTTAGATTGTGTACTTATTCTGACCTCTTGAGATGAGTTACACAAGTGTATATTCAGATTTAGTCGATTTAGTGCATAATAAGGTAAATGAAAAACCCTCGAAACTCCCCCCTTTTTTCTTCCTGATGACACAACTGGTTTTATAGTGGTTCGGCTATGAAGGTTCCCTTCTTCGCCCGTTGAATCACAGTCCTCCCCAAGTTACCCAACGCTTGAGAGTAGTCTCACTATGGCTACAAGCTCCTCCTTTGGCGAAGAAAACCAGGACACGTTGTCTTACATCTTTTTCCGTGGTACTAAGCTAAATACCGAGTTCTAGTCGAGGTTGAACCAATCGTAAACTCTATGTATTTTATAGCTAGATACTAACCTATTCATAGCACATATGATACAAATCACGCACGATTCAGCACAATGAGTATACAGATAGTTACTGATTATTCACATAACGTGATGACACAAGTTCTAAAACTATTAACACTTGAAGCTTGGACGTTTCTTTGATGTGCCACATGCTCATACTCAAGCCTTCAAAGTCAATCATTCAACGTCAAGATAGTTGATTCTAAACTTCCCAACCATCAAAGAGCCTCAAAGTCAAATAAAGAATCATCAATTGGGGAAGATTGTTAGACTTATGAACATATATGTCAAACAAGAATGTAACAATTATGAGCATGTTGGTCAAGAGCATAAGATGATCAAGGAAGTCAAATCAAGATGATTCAAGTCAAGGAGATGATGCAAGATAACGATCTCAAGAACTCAAAGTCAAAAAGATAAAGGCTCAAGATCAAGATCACAAAGCATGAATGAACAAAGCCATTACAAACAAGACAAGACCAAAACAAGGCAAAGCATAAACGTCAAAAGTCATATCTTCAACGTCAGGGGAGACAATGATAAAACAAAGCAAACTCCTACAAGAATGTTATCGGTGGTACGGAGGAGTTTGAAGAAAGAGACCTCAACATTGGGGGAGATTGTTAGCCTTAATTATATTAAGTCAAACAAGAATGTTATCGGTCTTATAAAGTCAAACTAGGTCTTGTATTGTAATAGGCTAGTCGGGTTCAACGGGCTTGGATTGTAATCTAATATTGTCCGTGTTTCGGGCTCAAAGCCCAAGATATGCCAAGCCCGGCCCAAGTAGAAAAGCCCATAAGCCTACATGTTGGCTAGGGGTATAAAAGAAACCCTCTCCATACATGGAGAGGGTGTTGGTTGCATTTGTTTACTTGTAACTCACCACTTTCTCTCTCTAATCTAACATTCCAAGTTTTCTCTCTTCCTTTTCTTCTTTTCTTATTTCCGGCTCACTTAAGAGCTTATTTGGGTTTGCTTATTATTGTGAAAGGATTATATTAAGGGATAACATGGGTAAAGTCTCTATGAGCTAGGGTTTAACAAGATCACCATTGCTTTAATCCCTAAGATAGATTATAATCAATATATAGGATACTTTATGCGGATACGTTTAATTGTGACAGAATTCTTCGTATCTAGGTCTTAGGAATAAGTAACACTTAAGTCTTAAGAATGATATGCCGCCTCGAGATAAGTAATCATTGCACTTAGTAAACAAACCAACATTCTAATTGGATTAATAATGGCTAATACAGTTTTTTTATATTTGGCTCAACCGCTCTTTTATCTTCTATTAATTTGCTTGCGTGTGTTTAAGTGTCTTGAATTGGTTTTAGTCACCACAAAACGTGTGCCAGTCTCTCAGGCTGAAACCCCCCCTATCCATTAGATTTAGGTTTAGCATAGGTTTATAATAAAATAGATCTAACATAGAATTAACTTAGATTAGATAACCAAAATATTAATAAATTAAAAGTATTCCTCGCTTCAAGTGTTCGACACCCGACTTACCACGAAACTCCCAGCTGATCGGGAACAATGCCTGTGAAAGTGTTGTTTTTAGGTAAATTCGGCAAAATATAAATTTAAAACTTGGTAATCAATAAAGTAAACCTACACGACAGCACATCAATCTACTTCCTTGTGACATGAATAATTTATCAACCTGGATCTTGAAGAGTTACAATAGGAATTAAGTGAACACACTCAAAAGCATGCAAATTGAGTACCAAAATATGATGGAAGAGTGTTTTAATTTAGAGTTATTTGCATAAATGGTCCCTGTGGTCATCTGGATTTAACGAAAATGGTCCCTCAACTTTTTTTAACGAAACCTCTCCTCATGGTTATGAAACATAACGGGTTTGGTCCCTATAGGGACCAAATCCGTTATGGGTCATAGGGACCAAACCCGTTATGGATCCTCTCCCCAAGGGACCAAACCCGTTATGGGTCACAACCATAAGGAGATGATCCGTTAAAAAAAAGTTGAGAGACCATTTTCGTGAAATCTGAACGACCACAAGGACCATTTTTGAAATTAACTCTTTAATTTATTTGAAGATAAATAAATGCATAACACAAATACTCAAGCTCACAAGGTTTACATTATTAAAGAACATTATAAAATGCTTTTTCGATTGAGTATCCCTAAGGTCAACAACATCAATCTACATAAGCTTCAATGATGGATTCGATTGCAGGAATGTTTGTGACATTGTAGCGAGAAAATCCTGCATCACTCAATATCTTCTTCCATTCAACTTCAGTCCTTTCTTTACCACTCTCGAAGCATGCGAGCATAGAGAGATGGTGAACAATACGTGTATCGTCAAAAACATCATCACCTCCTGGTCGTAGAATAATATCTACAATAATAATTTTCCCGATCTTTTTAGGAATGGCATCCCGACAAATTTTAAGTATCTGAATGCACTCTTTCTCGCCCTAGTTATGCAATATTGATTGCGATACACATAGTTATTTTCAAAATTGCACAATAATTCATTCATTATTCATATGGGTTTTTACTAAACATAGCCTCAAGAGTCATGTTTAACAATAAAAACAAGCCCAAATGGTTTAGATGGTCATCATCAAGTTTGTTGGTGATTATCAGCAAAGTACAATGTTGTACGATTACGACAACAAACCCGAAGTTCGATCGCGGAACGCTAGATCGTGAGTTGTATCGAGCACAAGTAGAAAATGCGAGAGACTACAAAGAACCGACAAATATATATGCACACGTTATACTCTCGTACCAAACCTTTATTAAATCCCTAATAAAGCTATTACAACGAGGAAGAAGAATGAATGACTAGCATCACCCCTCATCCCTATTTATAGAGATGAGGGGGTAGAAAACTTTCCTAAATCAAATAGGAAACATCCTAGTTATAATATATTCCTAATCTAAATTACAATGTACACTTAACCCCCTAACCTATGTTAAGTTTACTCCTAATATCCTACAATTTCCACCTTAGGAGTAACACTTAAACATAACCGATACTCAGCATCTTTTCCTCGTGCTGGAACCTCGAATCGGGGACCACCTTGTCGACCAGGCATTGTACTTCAGTAATTTTCCTAGATTAGCTTTCATAGACTCCTTCACTTTCTTCTTTCCAGCAACATTACCCTCTGCACCCTCTTGCTCAGGTACTCCGGTTACCGTAATGTTTGCCCCCACCTTTATACCAAGGTGTACCTTTTCCTGCTCCTTTACCAAGCAGTCCGTGTTTGTCTTCTCTTCAGGTTGCTTGTCCTCCAACCATCTTTGAGCCACTGCAGTATCATCGTTACTAACCTGAAAAACCTCAGCTTCACGATCCCTGCAGTTCCACCTCAAACCAAACACGTTTTTTTATCTTGTACTCCATGGAATCCTGTTTCAACACCAGGACCAAGTTGTTTGAACCCAACTTGTTTAACACAAAGTTGTTTGAACCCAACTTGTTTAGATCCAAGTTGTTTGAACCCAACTTGTTTTGAACCTCCATGCTTTTGTACACCAAAAGTCATTACTTTTGCTTCCAAAGTATACACACAGTTCTTTTTCCTGATCCCAGTCATCATAACCCGACAACCTTTGATCACCTTGATTCTACCCATCTGCGTCTTCACAGTATAACCCTCTTTTTCAAGAGTACCGAATGAAATCAAACTTCTTCTTAACCCTGGAACATACCTGACATCCTCCAATATAAAGCTTGATCCATCATGCAACTGTATCCTTACTTTCCATGTCCCTTTGATTGTGCATGTCCTGTTATCACCTAACTGAACCGACCCACTATCAAACCCCTTAAAGTCATACAAGAAATCCCTCATGTGTGTCATATGATAAGACCCACCTGAATCCATTACCAATTCAGTCATCTCATCATTCCCGACTACCACCAGGGCTTCTCCAAAGTAGGCGTTACCCTCGTCATCAGAAGAATCAGAATCCTGATCACGCTTACCCTTCTTGACGAACCCACTTGACTTCTTCTTTGGACAGTCTCTCTTCAGATGACCCTCTGAATGACATATGAAGCACTTGAGTTTACCAGTTCCACCCCTTGACTTAAACCGCGAACTTCCACCAGAATGAGCTTTACCTGAATGATCTGACCTTCCCCTTACATATAACCCGTCACCAGTTTCTTCCTTTGTGCCTTCAGTTCTTTTCTTCAACTCCCTTGAATTCAGAGTCGCCAGAACATCCTCCATTGTCAAGGATTCCCTCCCATACAACAATGTCTCCACAAAGTTTTCATAAGACGATGGCAACGACGTAAGTAACATAAGTGCCTGATCCTCATCCTCAATCTCGATATCAATATTCGCCAAATCAAGTATCAACTTATTAAACTCATCTATATGATCACCCAGTTTCGTACCTGGACTCATATAGTAAAGACAATCTTGTAACGGGAACATCTAAAACGACCACCCAAAACAATAGAAGAATGCCTTCGAGAACACCGCTTTGAGGAGTTTGCCTGAAAAGCCCTAAGAGAAACCAACCAATTGTACCATTCCTCATAAGAATGAAATCAACAACTAATCCACATTCCACCAAGACGATATTTTACCGAGCCCAACTGTCTAACCAAATTACATGTTTGGCGAAAAAATGACTCTGAAGATTCACGCCCCACCGTTACAAATAGGGCAAACTATCTAAGTCCAATTTCAATACCAGCGACGAGATATATTCATTCTAGTGGCACCATCCATTTTATTTTCCCAGTCCATTCGATTTCTCCTTAAGAGGCTTATATTTACCCATCTCGTACCGAGTGATAACAGGGAAAACAAGTGGCTCATGATACCACTTGTTGTACGATTACCAGACAATAACCCGAAGTTCGAGACGGGAAAGCTAGAATCGCGAGTTGTATCGATCACAAGAGCGCACAAGAGAGACTACAAAGAACCGACAAGAATATGCACACGTTATACCCTCGTACCAAACCTTTATTAAAACCATAATAAAGCTATTACAACGAGGAAGAAGAATGAATAACTAGCATCCCCCCTCATCCCTATTTATAGAGATGAAGGGGTAGAAAACTTTTCTAAATCAAATAGGAAACATCCTAGTTATAATCTATTCATAATCTAAATTACAATGTACACTTAACCCCCTAACCTATGTTAAGTTTACTCCTAATATCCTACATAACTCAATGAAAAAATGAATAGTAAATATAAGACGGAGGTAGCATCACCTTTTTGGACAACTCTTATTAACCGTGCGACATAGTATTTCCCTCCCTATTGCACCACCACAACACATATCACATTAGGCTAGAAGTAATGGTCACCGTTCTTCACCATGTCACATCAGCTTTTTTTCTCCTCTCACCACACCTGACCATTCAAGTGTTTTGGTCATCACACTTCACCTCTCATTAGAATACATATTTTTATATAAAAATACACCACTAAATAATAAAATATACCCCACTAAATATCTCTCACACACTCATAAAACAAATAAAATATATTTAAAAAAAGGGGGACCACACACATACATGCCTCACGCTAGGTGAGCATCTCACCAATCCATCAAATTTATATCTCACCTCACGCGTGAGGTTTCCCCTTGTTTTTGGCATCTCACGGGTGATTAGGCATCTCACGGACCAACATCACCTCGCACTCCCTTTATCCTTACATATCTCTTGAAGCACCACCACTGTTAAGATGTCAGCCAATGTATGTACCCTAATTGCTGTACATTGTTGAAGCCACCAAACGATCAAAAACTCGCCGAAAAGTATTTGTATTTGTCGTTTTAATTGTCGGGTGATTATGGTTGATGCCAAAAGACGTCGGAGTTAGAATGATTTGCACATTTTATAAATAACATAAAATGATTAATGTTCTCATACAATCAATTCTACCCGCACTTGTGATTGTTGGAGTTTCAGCTAATAACTTTTTGGTTAGCTCATATGTTTAACACAACTATTTTCAAAGAGCAATTTGTTACATCGTAGTTGTATATACTACGACTGTAAAAACAATTTTGAAAACAAAAACACCTAGAAAATGCTAATTTTGACATTTGAAGCTTAAATGCTAAACTAACAATATTTTTTAAAGAAATTATTGCCTTAGTTAATAAATTGATAATAGAATCATATGATATCATATTAAAATAACAAAAACAAATGTTTACTTAATAAGATATGGCTATATGCTATATCCACAAAGGTTTTACAAAAGAATTATTCGCAAAAGAATTTGAAATGCATTGATAAGATTATGAAAAAAATAAAAATATAATAAAGAATTGAATAAGATTATTTAATTGGTGACAATTAATTTTGTAAATTTTTTTAAATGTAACATTTTCCTTACTTAATTTCCTTCTTTAACAAGAATAATAATTATAAGCGCGGATGCGGAAAATGTTTGGTGGGTGTGATCTAAAATCAAAGGCTCGGCTCACTGTTTCCAGCTCACCCCCAGATTATATATAACTTTGGGTCAAAATATTACCACATTAAAATACAGCTAAAAATGTCTACGTTAATTTTGCTCAACTTTTTACAGATTGGACATTATCTTTTGGATTATAGTACCTATAAATAACGAGATACCTATCATCAGCAAATTGCTTTAGGGCAAAAATTAATTATTTTTTAATTATGAAATAGAGTCTTTAATAATAGTGTGTTTTCTAATAAAAATTGTTAATTTGACACTATAAAACCAATGCTCATTTCGATGCCAAACCTTCTAGAAAAGACATATTAGGGGAAACCACAATGATTTTTAATTTGGTATTGCTTGGATCACGATTCTACATTTTGATTATAGCATATTTATGTAACATTTTTTGGTAGTTCTAGCTTCTTGCTAGGATCTTTGATAAATACTTCAAAAACAAGAGTGAATTTGTCGATTTCTCTTTTTTAGAAAAAACACCAGTTAGCAATTTTGGCTCGCAAGTCGGCTCCTAAGTGCCATTTCAAAATGCAGAAGGTTGCAAGTCGCATGTGTGTCAAGAAAATAAGAAGAGATGTTTGCTCGTAAATATTTTGTAACGAGTTATAACCCAAGTTGTTAATGTTTTCAGTTTTAGTATTTAATCTATGAAGTTGATTGTTTTACATATGAAGTTGATATGTAAAAGTCATGTATAAGGTTTTTCATTTCTATAGCGCAATGCAAGCCGATATTGATTTCTAAGAAATTAATTGAATAACGAGATAACACAAAGGATCGACCAATCCCAAATCCAAACAATCTGCAAATCGAACGAAAAAAAGCTTGGTAGATTTAGACTAACCCTTAATAGAAATCGGCAAGTATGGGTATGAAATATTATACATTATACAATTTAATTAAAGAGCAGTAATTGAAAACAGTGTACGATATTAAATGCATTTAATGTAAATATGGGTCGACCCGTCGGAGCTGGGTCAACCCGTCGGAACCGGCGAAACCCGCCCCCTGTTTTTCCCCCGACTTGGTTATTAAAAGGGGTTATTAGAAGGCACAATAAAACGCCACGTGCTCTCCCCCACCGCCCCATTATGTATTCCAGTATATTCTTACACACCTCATTTGAAACTCTCTCTCTCTCTAAAAATAAGAACAACAGCTCTCCCCTCACCTTCTAAACCTACATGCAGGATTTTTGTTCCGGTTGTTGTTTTATCTAATTAGTGATTGATTTTGGATCTTTTTTATATAAAGTTTATGGTGTTCATCTTAAACTTGGTTTAGGTTGTTCGTGTGACCATAAATTGGGACTAGCTTCAGCTTCTTCTACATCATCAAGTAGGTTTTTTTACTTATTATTCTTTATTATGGTTTAGTTTTAGTTAATAAATTTATAGTTTATTTGAGTTTTTTTGTTTTCATTGTTTTTTTCCAAGTTAGGGTTTTATCATAATAATAAGATAGTATAATTTGAGGGTTTTGTTAGTTTGAAGGTTTTGTTGATTTCTTTTGCATGTTGCCTTACTGATGATGTTTGCAACTAAGGCTTTTGAGGTATTTGTTTTCAATTTTTTTTATTTTGAAATTAGGGTTTGGGTGGAAGTTTTGTTAATTTCGTTTTTTGTAGAAAATCTCTCTGTGAGTTTGGGGTTTGTCTATAAATCATGTTTAGTGTTTTTGGTTATTTAGTACTAAGATGATGATTTGGATTACATTAGAAGTGTTGAGGCTTTAGGGGTGTTTGAACCGTCATGCTTATGCGTTCACATGTCTTCGGTTCAGGTGGAAGATATGCCGTCGTCGCCTTCCGAACAGAAAATTCTGCCAAACACAACAAAGACAAAGATAGCTTTATCATTAGGTCAAGGTCAATATCCTCATTTATGATTTTAAGTATTCATATACTTGATCTACATCTTATTAATAAGTGTCACGAAATCTTTGTGCAAGTGTGCCGAAATATGCCGTTTTTAACAGAAAGCTCACACGTTCTTACCTGTGATTTTTTTTATGTTCTGGATACTAGATTCTGGATAACAGAAAGCTCACACATTCTATTATAAGCTCACACATTTTTAGTGGTGGTTACACATAGAGAAATTTAGTAGAAAGCTCACACATTTTTTATAAAAAGCTCATGCATATACTAGGCCGAAATATGTCGTCATTTAGTAGAAAGCTCACACGGTTTTAACGAAAAGCTCACACTTTTGCTTTTTAGCTTATACTTCTGTTTCTTATAATTCTAGGTGTGGCATATAAGAAACAATCAACAATGTCAGGGTGTGACTAGCGTTTCGTTCACATGAGACGAGAGTCAAATAAGCAGATTTAATATATGACACTAACTGGACTCATATACTTTTCCTACTGTTGGTTTAATGATCTCATTGGGGCCACGTTCGGCTCATATTTGTGTCTTTGCAAGGTCATATGCTTTTATTCGACTCTAATAAGATCCGCACATTTGTTTTTTGCTCTTACAAAGTAAACATTTTAACCCATATGACTTAAAAACAGATTTGCGTCAAAAAAGCTTACAATCTGTTATTCATGGTATGTTTGGGTGTTTGTTCCTAATTTAAGGCAAAAAGGATCCTTAAGATATGCAATAACCTTATCGTGTTTGCAAGTTCATAGTTTTTTATAAACTGAAATGTAGTATTGTATTATGTGTTTGCCAAACATAGTTATAACTTTATTTAAAAGTTAGAAATCGGGCAATGTGCCCATTAAATGCATTTAATGCATTCGACCCGCTGGAACCCGTTTTCGCCAGAATCCGTTTTGTGTAAAAACCCACCTGAAAAAACACGTGACCCGTCTGAAAACATTGCCTGACCCGTGTTTTTATTAATGTCTCAGGTTTTTAGATACGTGTCTCTCTCATTGTGAAAGAGAAAGGTCACGTGTCCTCAAACCTTCACCAACATCAAAAGATAATCCCAAAACTCACACCCATATCTAAAAACACATACAACAGATTCGACCACCGTCATCACCAATAATTCCGGCGACCAAATAAACACACTTGATTCATGAGTCTCTATCTAACTCCCTTTATAATCAGTAGGTATAGAAAACGAAATTGAACAAAAAGTTTCATCAAGAATATGATTTTGAAAACAATAATCCTTCAACGGGTTTGATCTTTTCTTTATTTTAATTATATTGATGTCTTTATCTTAAAAAAGGTTTTTTTTTTAATTTATTTTTGTTTTTTATATGAGTTTTGATTGTATTAAAGATGATTTTTAAGAAATTTACCTATTGTGTGTTGAAACAGTTTTTATGAGTGTGGAGAATGAGATATGGAGATGAGAAGAACGATGAAATTAATTACGAGAGCCTTCAGGTATATAAAAATTGTTTTTTTTTCTTCCAAATTTGCCTTTTGCCTTCTGAAATGAGGTCTTATCAGAAATCCAAAGCGTGTATATGTATTTAGAGGGTATTTAGGGTTGCTTCACAAGCACTCTCATAATGTCGTGTAATTTTACATTGCAAGGAAGATGTCTTGCGTCAATTGTGAATATGAATTAAGTGCCCCACTATTGATTGTAAACTTTTTAGTTGATTTAGCCCACTTTCAGTTTGAGGTATTACAATTGTTTGAGATCAAAAGAAAAGTTTAAAGATTTTAACTTAAGCAGGTCTACTATTTAGGGACGTTTTTGTTATTTTCTGTCAAGATTCATGAGCCCCAATATTGTTTTCTAACTCGAGTAGATGGCTTATTTCTATCATGCTCTGTTACAGTGCTATTGTCATTTCTTGCATCTGAAATGTCGAGTTTGGAGGAGCCTCTTGGTTTGGAAAAATTACCAAGCTTAAGCGACATCGACCTTTCCAGGATATTCTCATCCAAACGTTGCAGCAACAGTGGAGATGATAGCGGATTAGGATATTGCCGGATTGATAGAAAGACTTGCAGATCACTCAATAGCATTATAAAATCAATAGGAGATATATGGGTCGGTACTTCTGATTTCAATGTGGTTATAGAGGTTTCTAAACAAAGTAAATATCACATAATCTATGATTAAGAATTCAACGTCTAAAAAAGCCAGATGTAGTGTTTGGGCGTGATGTGAGTGCTAAGGTTTCTTTTGAACAATCAACTAAACCTTCAAATGATGAAGATGTGCCTCAAGTAATAGTTTAAAATTATCAATTATATGTTCTAAAGTCTAATGCCAATCGCTGAAACTATATAAAATTGCTCATTTCCATCCTAATATGACTCATATGTGTCTTATATTATTCTAGGTCAATCGGGTACATGTGGCAGGACTCGCAAAAGATTGGAATGAGGAGAAGGTGAAGGAGATTTGTGATAAGTATGGTGAGATTGTTAATATTGATCTCCACCAGAGCTCAAAGCCTAAACACAAAGATTTTGGGTTCGCGGTGAAAGTGAACCCGCCTAGAGTTCCGCTAATGTAAGTGAGTCTTATTTAAGTGAGACCATGTATGATGCTTTAGGTTTTGAATGGTAAGTGATTTGTCTTTCATCTTTTTAGAGAAATAATATTGAGATATTAAGTGATGAATGACTGCATTTTTTAACGAACTAAAATACGGGTACACTTATAAAACTCCTAGATCATTCTGTTTGAAATGATATTTAGCTTCTGTAATTGCTTTGGAAAATCAAAAAGTTTGGAGAGTGTGTTTCAAGTGAACCCGAGTTGACCCTTTATAAAACTATACCTATTTTACATTTTTTTCTTGTAGCCCATTTTTCCCGTTAATGCTTTTATTGCATGAAATTACAGAAATCTAATAGCTTATAAATCTTCTGCTGATATTTCAGGTTCTTCGTGTGTGATTCTGAGCTGTCCATTTCTTGAGTACTGCATTTTTGCTTAGGACAATCTTTCTCGGACTCTTTTAATGTATGTTAACAATGTGGCTTTGGCTCAAGAGGTCTACTGATGCTGATCATGTCAGAGGTAGTAGTCATACACCTGTGGATCTTAAAGATGAGTGGAGGAACATGTAGGATTTTTGTTTATACATCTTAAGTACATCATAGTTTATTATTGTGTTTTAAACGTTGGCTGCTTGGCTATGTGAATAAGTAGCGGTTCATATTGTTTGAAAGTTATATAAAAATGACTTAGCTATTTTGCTTATAGAGAAACTCAAAGTAGGAAAACGTACACCAAAGAATATATGAACATAAGAGGTCAAAGGCAACAGGTTTCTAAGTTGGTTAGGTGCTTTAATTCGTTACTTATTTATTACCTGAGACAGACGATTATTATGGCGTGTTTTCTTCTTGGCAGACAAGCTCACATGAATGATTCTTATGGATAGGTATAGGCTGCAGCAACAGAGCTAATCACGTCATAATACGGATATGACAGATGATTGCAGTTTTGTAAAAGCTTTACCTCAACCTTTCCAACATCGTTTTAGAGGTATATGATATCCTTCCTCATTTGCACAATCTTTCTTAATTAAAAACTCCTGATCTCTCATTTTCTTCCCTAAAGCTGAGAAACATAGACTGCCTTTATAAACAAATTTGTGTACTCATTTTTTATGTACAGAATCAATATTATCATAATGACACTTCAATGTTTGAACAACCAACTTACCACTTTTATTGCATTAAAATATTAAAACAGAATCTGGACTACTTTTGATCTATTTGACATTTTCATCCATTCCCGTTTCATCAAAGCTTTTTTTAGTTTACGCATCTATCAGATTTTGAAATAATAGAATTCAACCCAAGAAAATTTGAAGAGTAACTTATAGTTAGAGTATAATAACTTGAAATTTTTTAAGATTAAGCACTTTATCGCATCGAGAATTTAGTCCACACAGTAAGTATTATTGCTGTTACTACATATGTTATACTCGATAAGGATTTTATGAGGTTTGGCGAACACTATAAAATGTCTTTTTTTTAATGTTGGGTTTTTGTTTTTGCTTTCAGATTCATATGAGAGTGGAGCTCCCTCTGCAAAGAACTTTAATGAAAAAATGATGACGATTACCGGGTTAACATGTATGTTCCATTCTTAAATACTTCCTCGCTATTTTTACTTATAAAGTTTTTGCTTCTCAATAATGGTGGACAGATTACAATATGCAGAATGGAAAACATTTGCAATTGCAAATATCTAGAAATGGCCAAGTTGAATCATTTCATTAGCTAGAATGGAGCCAACTCCAAAAGTAAGTCATCTACTATTGAGTTTTTGAACACCATATATTATCTGAATCACATGTACCTCCTAACGTTACATAAGAGATATATAACAGCCACAGTTTTCGTATTCTGCATTTGCAGTTAAGTACTTTATAAAATTTTTAACATATGTTATGCACATCTGAAAGGTTGAAGAGAGGTTTCGTGTTGATAAAGCAGGAGACGCAATTTACACAAGTTTTAGAAGTAGACGACACATTGCAGACAGTGCAACTCTAATAAAACAAAGCTGGTATGTGCTTTTGTGATGTTTAATACCAAATCGTGTAGCCTTTTTTTGTTCGTATGTTAATGTAAATTTGTTATATTTGTATGTGGAAGCTTTTAGATTTCCCAGAACCTAAAAGAAGCTTTACGTTGTTTTTTTATCTTGAACCAGACGATAGACGGGCATTTTGTGTTGGTGCATAACAGAGGCCTGCCAAGATTGGAAAACGCTTATGAAAAATTACAGAGCTTAAAACATTGCCTTGCAACACTGACTTGAAGCAGTAGGCTAAATATTTACATGATTAGTAATTCTAGCTCATATGTTTAGCCCCGCACTCCGCAGCGATGCGCGGGCTAAAAGCCTTGTTTGTATTGATTTTCTGGGGTTTATATAAACCATTTGAAATGTTCTTATTCAACGGTGAACAACTAAATGTGGATCGAAATGCGGTATTGATTACGATTTTGTTTCTAATGAAGTCGGCAAATTTTCACAACGACGAATGTCTTAACAAAAGTTTCATACATAACTTTGGAAAACACGTGGATAATGCATTAAATAACACTAGTAGAATTATGTTGGAAAACGTTTAAAAGGACTGTATTTTCAAATTTCGGACACTAGTTAATATAAGCATACGCTATATATGTTTGTGTTGGTTAGTAGGTGTCTGTTCTTTGTTGGTGATTTTAGTGTCATTAACGGCCATTTAGGTAATGATGATTTACTAGAGACTAATGAGATTTCATACTTAACTTGGATACGAGTTAGGGAAGTGTGGAGTACATACTCGTTGAGTTAATATGTTATCGACCAAGACAAAATTCAGAGATCAATATAGCAGTACTAAGTTGAGTTATAAAGGGCAGTACTAAGTTGGTTGTTTTCCACTAGCAGTACTAAGTAGTTAGTACTGCTAGCACTAATACTTAGTACTGGTTGTTATATCTAGCAGTACTAAGTAGTTAGTACTGTTAGCACTAATACTTAGTACTGGTTGTTTTCAACTAGCAGTACTAAGTAGTTAGTACTGCTAGCACTAAATAGTTAATACTGCTAGTCGTATAACTGTTTGAAAACAGTTATGAAAGTTGGTTTTAACCAACTTTAACTGCTTAACTGTCGTCTAGAATTTGTTTTATAAACAGATTCATTAGTCTCATTTTAGATAACGAAAAACATATACAATTCCTTCATTGTTCTTGATTTATGATTCTTGTGCCTAGAACATAAATTGATATACTCCTTATATTATCCCGATAGAGATTTCGTGCAACCCAGGCATTGATAAGGGTCGAAATACTTTATACGGAAAGTGGATTATTACACGATATAAGCGAGTTATCCAGGATCATCACACTCACACACCCCAATTTATAACATTCTTTTTAACGAGAGTTTTGCAACGAGATAAAGTGTGTTTCAAATGGAGTTAAAGTAAATGAGATATCGTGTTTCAAAGTGAATCACTTAAAGCATACAAAAACTGAAAATAGTGAGAGTAACCCAGATCAAGCAAGTTTATCACGTCCAACAGTATAAAATTCTAGTGGTAATCCACATGGCCAATAAATCACGCACATCGAAAAAGTGAACACACGATGGCCAAGCAGTCACACAAACCCAAAGTAGCAAGCTATTTCCTAATCAGTGACATAACCCAATCCTAACCACGTATAAAGGGTGTTTATAGAAGATGTGGAACACTAGAAGAGGGTTGAATAGGTTTTGCCGTTTTAAATTTAAAACTTAGGTTTGTTTTCTTATGTGAACTCAATAGATATACAAGTATGTATATGATAGCAATGAAATAAACAAATGAATGAATGCAATATGTAAGTAAGTAAGTAAGTAAAGAGAGAAAAGATCAAACCAAATACACGACAATTTTTAGTGGTTCGGCTATGAAGCACCTCTTCGCCCTACTTCACTCCTTGAGTACCCAACTTAAGAGTTTCTTTACTATGTCAACAAGCTCCCTTTAGGCGGAGAAAACTGTGTTAATACAAATAATGTCTAAAAACGTTATTTATATATTTCGCCTTCTTTACGTTTTGATAATCACAATATGTAAAAACGTTAAATATAAAATTAAACGTTAAATATAAAATTAAACGTAAACAAGTTTTTAGTCGTAAATTTTCATTTCGACACATCACTTAAAGGTATGAATGAATAAATGCTAAATTTATTTAATGATCATAGGTATTTAATTTTTATCCTAAACATTACATTTTTTATAAAATGTAACAAAATATTTTTTTACAAAAATTAGACAAAATATTTTTGTATTTATAAGAAATGTTTTAATAAAAATAAAAATTTGAATTTAATTTCCCCCCCTAAAAACGGATAAAATTGCCCCAGAAAATACCTCCCAGAAAAGGACAAAGCGGGGAGCGTCCTACAGGGGCCGCCCCCTGATAGGTATGGGCGGCCCCCTGATTGATAAGGGGGGCGGCAGGGTATTTAAGAGGGACGACCATGTATACGAGCTCCCAGCTTTGCCTATAAATAGTGGATTGTTCCCACAGATTTTTTTTTACTTTTTGCACCCATATTCTTTCTGTCTTAAATCAGCAAATAGATTTCCAAACCTTTGATCATTTAATCATCTTAAGCATTTGTTTTCAAGTGATTCAAGCTTACCTCTTCAAGTGCAAGAGAAGAATACTCGTAATCATCAAGATACAAAGTAGTTAGATCGGATAAATCAGCAAATAGACTTTGTTTGAGTAACATAGTTACGATTATGTTGTATATCGTAAGTCATATAAATATTTTATAATCGTGTGTAATAGTTAGATCGGATAGATCATGAGAGTATTTGAGTGAGAAAATACTTGTGTGAGCGGTTAGTATTTTAGGCGTTAAAATACAAGTGTGTAGTAGATCGGTTCTAGCTATGATTAGAACTCGACATTTGGCTTAGTGTCGAAAATTGATGTAAGCTACTTGTGTACAGTTTTTTTCGCCTAAAGGGAGTTTGTTGACATAGTAAAGTGAGCTCTCGAGTTGGATACTCGAGGAGTGGAGTAAGGCGAAGAGGAGTACCGTTACCGAACCACTATAAATCTTCGCATTGTGGTTTGATCTTTCTAACTCTTCCATTTGGTCTCGTAAATTAATATTGTATTGTTTAAGTTACTTATTTACTTATTTTGATTGTTCATATTGAGTTCATATTGATAACACTTAAACTCAAATCTAAGATTTTATACAAACAATAATTAAATTTTAAAGCGATAAACTATTCAACCCCCCTTTTCTAGTTTCCACAATTGGTATCGGAAGCCACATCAACCAAGATTCTTAAAATACACTGTATTTTAAAACTTGAATCGATCTATGGAATCGGAAAAATATTTAGAAAGACAATATATGCAAAGACCATCACTCTTTGAAAATGATGGATTTATTTATTGGAAAAATAGATTTGAGACTTACGTGAAATCAAAAGATCTAGATCTTTGGCATGTTATTATCTATGGTGATTTCCCACCTATTCAAAATAATCTCAAAACTAAAAAGGATGAAATTTTACCGTTTGACAAACAAAGCGATGATCTTAAAAAGAAACTTGCTAAAAATAATGAAGCTAAAATGGTAATTTATACTGCTTTGCCACATAAAGAATACGAAAGAATCTTTATGTGTAAAACCGCAAAAGAAATTATTCTGTTAAAAATCGACTAAAAAATGAAGTACTCGAATTAAAAGAAAATTTGTCTCGATTAGAGAAAAAAAAAGAAATTGATGTTGGATGTATGTCAAAATCTTAGAAATGAAAATGAGAAAGCTAAAGAATAAGTATATAAGCTTAATCAATTTAATAAAAGTACTCACCCTCTTAAGAAAATGTTAAGTTTTCAAAAGCCCTCCGGAGACAAGTCGGGTCTTGGCTTTAATACGGGCGAAGCATCATCAAGCGAGACAAAACAAATAAACTTTGTAAAACCTCAGGAACCCGAACCTTCGCCCGTCAAATTTAATTCAAGCTCGAAACCTAATTATATACTTGTAGATAATATTAAGGTTCCCATCGCAAGTGATGATGAAGTTAAAAGCTTTTATAAATCATCTTTAAAACCCGGAGTTGGATTTACTAAACCCGAAGTGCGGTCAAAAACTCCACCGCCAAGAAGAAATAATATTTCTCATCCTCGGTCTAAAACACCACAACCTAGGAGAAGTTAAGATAGATAAAATTACTCTAATATATATCCTACAACATGGAATAATTCCCACCAACAAAATTATACTCCTTGGGGAGTTTGTCCGCCATTTCTACATCCAAGCCAAATGCAACATATGCAAAGGATGTTTGGTACTAACAATATTAGACCCATGAGATATTAGGGACCAAATGTTTGAATTGTTATGTTATGCTTGGGAATAAGTTTGGAGCCCGACAAGTGGATTAAAGATAGTGGATGCTCTAAACACATGACATGTAATTAAAAGCTATTCTCTACATACACAAAGCATATAATGGAAGTAACGTTATTTTTGAAAGTAAATTCCGCGACAACATCATAGGCAAAGGTACAATTTCTCATAACTCCCTTATAATTGAAAATGTTGAAGCACGTAGATAATTCAAGACTTTATTTGCTAAATGTTGGTCAAATATGTGATAATAAGTGCAAAGTATTATCGAACACAACTGTGAATTAAAGTCGAAAAAGTCATAGTTAGAAGTATTAGAAAAAGAGGATTATATGTGATAAAATTAGGAAATAAGCCGAACAATAAAACATGCCTTACAACAATTGATGAAAATTCTATATTATGGCATATAAGTTTAGGTTACGCAAATATGCGTTCAGTACAATCTTTAGTGTCTAAAGAAGTTATGGAGGAAATCGTTATACCTTAATATTTGTAGATGACTACTCTAAGTTTTCATGGACATGATTTCTAGAAAACATAATAGGAAGTTTACTATATCTAATGGCAAGTAGTCATAATATCGTGTGTAGTGCTTGCCTTTGTGCACGCTTCTAGGAGGTTCCCAAAATCTCTTATCTTGAAGCGGTTTAACGTATCACACTACGCACTTAGGATTATGGTATCCTAAGGGGTCCGACATAGAAACCGTGAGTATATGTTAACTCTGATCATGCTGGAGATTATGTGGGCCGAAAAATCACTAGCGGTATTTGTACGTTTATGGGATGTTGATTAGCATCTTGGTTTTCGATGAAGCAAACCGCTCTTACTATATCCACTACCGAAGATGAATACGTAAGCGCCGGAAAGGCATGTCAACAAGCACTATGGATGAAATAAGCTCCCATTGACTACGACATCTGTCTCGCCAACATCCCGATTATGTGCGACAACAAAGGAGCCATCGACTTGAGCAAAAACCCCGTACAACAATCGCATACTAAACAAATGAAAATTCGTCATCATTTCCTTCGTGACGATGATCAAAAAGGAAATATTTCCATCTAAAAAAGTTTCGTTGGAAGATAACATCGCCGACATCCTCACTAAACCTCTCAAACGTAAGCTGTTCAACTACCTGCGGTTAGGTCTAGGAACGATGGAACAAAACGACTAAATCTATCGCTCTTCGTTAAGTGACGAAACTAATAATAATATTAATAAACCTAACTAATTCATACAAAGTAATCACATATAAAATCAAAATATCATAATAAATTAAAAATATCACATCCTACGTAAAAATAACCAAAAACTGCCAAAACCAAAAACCAGAAAAACTGGTTCTCAGGTGGCGGCCCCCAAATCAATAAGGGGGTTGGCAGATTAACATGGGCGACCCCCCAATCAACAAGGTGGCCGACATCTGACAAAATCAAAATTGGGATTTTCAATTCTTTTTATGTTCTTATGAAATTAAAATTAGAGTTATTCAAAGCATAACTACTTTGATTTTCATAGATTTAGGAATTGCATATTTGTGAATACTTGATTCTCATTAGAATTAGGGTTTGAAAAATTATATTTTTATACAAAACCCTAATTAATAATTTTCAAAATTTCTCATGACTAGGAGCTCATAAAACATATTTTCGTACATTGGTAATACATTCTAAAAATGATTTTACATGCATACACGATGAACTCGTAATTGTTGCCGAAATGTATAATCTAATATATTTTTTGACACACTCGATTGAGCAAAAGTGAATAAAGGGTCGTTTGGATTATTTCATAGGTTTTTATTTTAGAATCAAAATAATCGTTACCCCATTTGTTGCATATAGATACACACTAGGTATCAAAATTCAACTCCTCAATCTTATAATTGTAACTTATTTTTCGCTTGTTTAGGAAGTATCATGACTCACATTCTTCAAGTCGTACTCCAACTAACCAAGAATTACATTCCCAAAATCTAAAATGAAACATATATTCCCAAACACTTAAAAGCTCAATCCAAATCTTGAATCTAGAACCATTCACGAAGGTCGTATTACAAATCCAGCATTCTTAAGCCAAGATGACATTGAATCAATGTTTGGTGCCATAGGCTTTCATCAAATCTATAATATAAATGAGTTCATTTGTCCAAGGTTCATTATCGAATTTTATTCTCAATTTGAAATTGTAAGAAATATAGATAAATCCATTTTCGTAAAATTCTGGGCACTCGATATGCTATTTTCATTTACTCTTGAACGCTTTGCCAATATTCTGGTATTCCATGTCATGGTCAATGTGCTTATTCGGAAGAATGTTCTATAGATTCTCTTAAAAATAATAAAGAAGTCGATGGTCCATATCATACATCCATCCCCTCAACAAAACAAATTAAAAACTCCTTTCAAACTACTCTAAAATCATACTACAAAAACACATTACAAAATAAAGTTCACAAAATAAATCTTCGTGCCGACATGCAGTCTTAGGATGAAATTCTTCAACAAAACGTATTGAGTCTCGAAAGATTTTGTGATCACATCTCCGCATCTTCTTGTCATATGAAGTATTGCATCATGAACAAGCAACCCTATAATCTTGCCTACTTCATTGTCAACCGAATGTCATCTGTCAAAAACAACCCCGACTCTCCAATGCCATATGGCATGTTGCTCACTCATCTTTTTCGTCACTTAACATCCATTCATCCTAACCTAAACAAATCTAATTATCCAACCTACTCCCATGTCATGCCTCTCATGGGACATTACGAAGATTACTGTGAAAGCCGTTGGGAACCATCTAGTAAGGATGAAAGCATGGGAAGCAACTAAGCTCAAAGTAATCACGGATGATAACTTCTTAAGATTGCAGCTTTATAAACTTATAGTTAGTAGAAACCTTAAGGAACTTAAATCCTATGTGATGAATGTCGCATAATGAGAACTCTCTCAGTTTAATATAGCTTTCATTAATAACTTAATTGCTTGTTAGTTGTATTAATTTATCTACACGTGCTTGCATGATTATTAAAATGTTATTAAAAATGCATTGCAATATTGCTAGATGATTATACCAAATATGATTAGTATGGGATTTTATGAGCTATAAACATAAGACTTGCTGTGAATGGCCACCCAAACTCCCATTTTTTTGCTTCTTAAAAATTGGCTGCAAAACAAAACCTGAACAATCTGGGAATTCCCAGGTGGCGGCCCCCTGAATTATCAAGGGCGACCCCCTAATTGATAAGGGGGCCGGCCATAAAGATAAAGGGGCCGACCACTCTATACATGATTTTTACTGTTTCTTTATGCTTTTTGACCTTCTTGTTAAAAAGTAATCTTATTCTGAGATTATTTGCAGGGACTAATATTGTCATTTTCTTATTGTAGTATATGTTGATTGGATAGCTTTGAGCTCAAGTTGTTGATTCATTAAAGATGGAGGGCTAAAGTTGTATATTGACAATTTCTCAGCTAGTATAAAAGCTCAAGTATGGGTTATGATTTCTCATAACTCTAAAATCCATTCTCTCTCAAAAGTTATACACTCCTCTCCTCTCTCTAGAAAATTTATATCTGATCTTGTTGATCATTCTTTGTAATAGAACAATCACTAATTAGGTGATTGAATCACACCTAATTAGCAGTGGTGATTTGGTTTTAATTTCTTGATTAAGATCAAGGTGTTTTTATTTGTTTGTGAGAGATTATTTAGATCTTGAATTGAAATTTAAGATCGTTGTTCTGTTTTTAATAAAATTTATTCATGGTATCAGAGCCAAGTTTTCCTTCTGGTTTTGATTTTAAAAACTACGGTTTTATCAATTCAAGTGGTTTTGATCAATTAACGATTGTTAATTGATATATCTTTGATAAGAGAAACGTTTTCTTGAAATCACCTAACTTTTTAGAAAATTAGGGTTTGGAAATTTGGGGCTTTTGATTTTTGAAGGCTTCTTGGTTTCGATTGATTACTGTTAGTTAATATGCTAGTATTCTTAATTGCTTTCGAGTATTGTTGAAGGAAAAACCCTAATTTTGAAATTAGGGTTTGGTATATTGGAATTAAAGATTCTGGTGTTTTTTGTTATTCTTTGACTAAGTGAATCAAATGATAGTAAGAAGGTATTCCGCTGTTATTGTTGATTGCGTGCTCTATAACACCTCTCACGCCCTTTCTCATTAATTGATTTTTTTAAGATCAAGTTTAGCAAACCCTTGACCTACCACTTAAGTGGCAAGGAAGCTTGGGAACTCTTTAAACTTGTTCTTTTTAGAGTTTTTTCTATTTCATTAGTATTTGTAATCATGTCTCTTCATGGTTATTCTGATGGTGAATATGATGATGGTAGTGATGTTGATAATGTTACCTTAATCAGTAAACTTGATGTTAGTCACCCTTTACATTTGCATCCTAATGATTCTGTGGCTTTAACTGTTGTCTTTGTGAAATTAAAGGGGACTGAGAACTATCAAGTTTGGTCTTGTGCTATGTTACTTGCATAAGAGGGTAAAAATAAAACTGGATTTATTGATGGTTCTTGTAGAAGGTCTTATACAGATGAAGTTTTAGGGAGATAATGGGATAGAGTTAATGCTGTAGTTCTGGGTTGGATTTTAAACTCTATTTCTGAGGAACTCTTTCTTGGTCAGATTTTTTCAAAAAGGGCTAAATATGTTTTGGATGAACTTAAAGAAACTTATGATAAAGTAGATGGTTTTGTGACTTTTAGCTTGCATTATAAAATTCATACCTTAAGTTAAAATGGATATTCTATTGCTGATTATTATCATAAGTTGAATGCTCTTTGGAAACAATTTGATGCATTAATTTAGTTGCCTAGGTGTACTTGTCATGCTGCTGATGATTTTAAGAAACATAATCAGTTAATGAAACTTATGCAATTTCTAATGGGTCTTGATGATACTTATATGCAAATTAGGAGTTCTATTCTATCCAGAGATACTCTTCCTGATGTTAGGAGTGCTTATGCTATCATATCCAATGAGGAGTCTTACAAGATTTCTACTAGTAGTGTATCTGGAACCTCTTAGAGGTCTCAAACTTCCGCCTTTAATGTTAATGCTCCTAACAGAGGGAATTTTTAGAGGTCTCAAACCTCTACTAGTTTCTCTAGACTTTCTAATAATAACAAACCTAATAATAATAGGAATAGGAGAACTGCTAGGGGTTCTACTTTGGTATGTGAGAATTGTGGTTTCAATAATCATACTAATATCCTGTTGATTTTGGAAAAAGAAAAGCTGGTTCAAATTTTAAAGGGAAAAATGTTTCTAATAATGTTGTTGGTTCTAGTTCTTCTAATGGATTTTCCGATGAACAAATGGCTACTTTTATTTTATTAATCAAAGAGAATTCTGTCAATGGAAAAGGAGTTCACTCTAATATGACAGGTACTTATATGAATTCAAGTACTGTGGTTAATAAGAATTTTGAGAAATTCTTCTGTTCTAATAGTTCTTTGCATTCTAAGCTTGTCTCTAAAGGACTAATTACTGATTCAGGTGCTAATCAACACATAACTTACACTGATAAGAATCTTATTAATGTCATTGATATTTCTTACTTAAAAATTAAAGTGACTCATCCTAATGGGACTGAGGCATTTATTACTAGAATTAGAAATATGCCTTTGACTGATTATTTGACTTTATATGATGTTTTGGTTGTGCCTGAATACTGTGTTAGTTTGATGAGTGTTCATAAAGTTGCTAGAGATAGTAAACTTGTGATTGCATTTGATGAAATGCATTGTTATGTGATGAACCAGGATTTGAGGAAAGGAAAAATTCTGGGGACTGGTAAACAAATTGGTGGATTATATTACTTTGATGGAAATCAAGGTATAAATTTTGAGAATTTTAAAAGTAATAATGTATGCTTTTTATCTAAACAGATTTAGCATTGCAGACTTGGTCATCCTGCTGACCAAGTTCTGGATGTTTTAAGACATACTTTAAGTTTTGATAATAAAAACATTAAATTAATTTGTGACACTTTTCAAAGAGCTAAACAGACCAGATAACCTTTTCCTCTTAGTGATAATGTGTCAACTGAGTTGGGTGAACTTATTCATCTTGATTTATGGGGACCTTATTCAAATTTTTCTTGACCATTGCGGATGATTTTTCAAGGGCTGTTTGGGTTTATTTGCTTAAGTCTAAAACAGAAGTTTTTTTTATAATATAATGGTGTTTTATAATCTCATTAAAACCCAGTTTAAGAAAAACATTAAGGTCTTTAGAAGTGACAATGGTACTGAATTTGTTAATCAATAATTTTTTGGTTTCTGTGAATCTAATGGTATTATCCACCAGACCTCATGTAGCTATACCCTTCAATAAAATGGAATTGTTGAGAGGAAATATAGACACCTTCTTAATGTTGCTAGATCCCTTCTTTTTCAGGGAGGGATTCCTTTGAATATGTAGACTAAATGTGTTTTAACTGCTACCTATTTGATTAACAGATTACCTACCTCTGTGCTGAATGGAAAATCTCCTTATGACCTAGTGTACAATAAGCCTTCTCCTCTCAAACATTTGAGATCTTTTGGCTGTTTGGCTTATGCCACTATTCTGAACAGTCATGATAAATTTGGAAGTAGGTCTGAAAAGTGTGTTCTTGTTGGATATTCAAATTCCAAGAAAGGCTATAAATTGTCGAGTCTTGATAATAAACAGGTTATCTATTCTAGGCAGGGTTCTAAAAGGTATGCTATAGCGGCGCCATAGCGCGAGGCGTGGCCTCCACGTTACGAAACAGGCCAAGGCGTCGTCTCTAAGCGTGGCTGAATTTTTTCAACTTTAATAATCTTGATGACCTACCTGAAATACCCAATGATAAGGAGAGAAGGAACCCCAACCCTATCAGTCATGGTAATTCACCTTCTCACTCTGAAGTACTTTTGCATTCTCTAATGAGAATGATGCAGGGCATTCTCAAGATGCAGATGCATCTGCCAGTGAGAGTTTTGCAACCGATGAGGTTAAAAATAGTAGTTCTGAGGGTAATGATCTTCATGATCAAACTCAGGATAATGTCAGTCAAGATAATAATGGTGTTCAAAACTTAAGAAGGTCTTCTAGAACTTCTGTTTTTCCAAAAAATATTAATGATTTTATTGTTGATTCAAAAGTAAAATATGGTCTTGAAAAGTATGTTAATTACTCTTATTTGAGTAAGGGAATTTATTGTTTTGCCACTATGCTTATTATGAGTAGAGAGAGGATTACCTTAAAACTTTATCTTGAGGGTTTCTCAGCATTAAGCATTGGGTTTGATGCTTATGATCTAGCTGAGCCCTCTTGGCCCTTGTTTTATATAGAAATAATACATGGGAAATTGTTGATCTTCCAATTAGAAGAAAGGCTATTGGTTCCAAGTGGGTTTGGAAAATTAAATACAAACCTAATGGAGAAATAGAAAGATACAAGGCTAGGGTTGTTGCTAAAGCTTTCAATCAAAGGGAGGGAATAGATCGCGCGGACGAGATCTCTTCTCGAGAGAGAGTTCTGTTGTTAAGATTGGTCACTGTTAGATGTTGATTAATCTTGTAGTGCAGATGTGGTTGGTCCTTGTTTCAATTGGATATTAATATGGCTTTTCTGTATGGTGACTTAGAAGAACTGTTTATATGATTTATCTACTGGTTTTATTTTCCTGATAATTGTGACTAAAGTGTGTAAACTTAATATAGTTATATTGGTCTTAGTAGGCTCTAGGCAATGGAATGTATAAGCTTACTGTTGCTTTACTTGAAAATAAATTTGTGCAGAGTATCGAAGTGACTTATAGTCTTTTCAATAATGTTCTCGTTTGGGTGATGTTTTCATAGCTTTGTTAGTTTATGTTGATGACATAATCATAATTGGGAATAGTTTAGCTGAAATTAAAAAGGTTAAGCAATTTCTTAAAACAAAGTTTATGATCAAAGACTTAGGAAAGTTAAAATACTTTCTTGGAATTGAGGTATTAGATACTCCTAAGGGTATTTGTTTGAATCAAAGGAAGTATTGTCTTAAGCTTATTGATGAATTCAGATTACTTGCTGGAAAACCTTCTAATTTGCCTATGCAGCCTAATATATCTTTAACTAGTGAACCAAGTGATACTGATCCTCTGCTTGATAATGTTACTGAGTATCAAAAGCTTATTGCCAAGCTTATATATTTAACCACTACTAGACCTGATATTGCTTATACAGTTTCTTGTCTTAGTCAGTTTATGCATAATCCTTTTAAGAGCCATCTGAAAACTACTTTAAAGGTAATTAGGTATTTAAAAGGTTCTCCAGGTAAGGGTATAAATGTGATTAAAGGGTCTGTATCTAGTATTGATCTTAAAGCATACTCAGATGCAGACTGGGCAAGGTGTGCTGATACTAGAAGGTCTATTACTGGTTATTGTGTATTCATGTGTAGTTCTTTGGTTTCCTGGAAGAGTACAAATCAAAATACAATTTCAAAATCATCTATAGAAGCTTAGTATAGAGCTCTAGCTTCTGTAACTTTTGAAGTCATTTGGATTCTTAAGATTTTAAAAGATTTAAAGTGTTTTAATCTCTTACATGTAAAGGTGTTTTGTGACAGTAATTCAACAATTAAAATTGCTGCCAATCTCATTTTTCATGAGAGAACTAAACACTTAGAAATTGACTTACATTTTGTAAGAGAGAAAATACTTGTTGGGGTAATAGAAACAGTTTAAATAGAAACTGCAAATCAAATTGCGGATATTCTAACCAAGGGATTGCATACAAAACAACACAATTTATTGTGTTATAAAATGGGGCTTATTGACTTATTTCAGAATAAGATTAAGGGAGGGTGTTAAAAGTAATCTTATTCTGAGATTATTTGCAAGGACTAATATTGTCATTTTCTTATTGTAGTATATGTTGATTGGATAGCTTTGAGCTCAAGTTGTTGATTCATTAAAGATGGAGGGCTAAAGTTATATATTAACAATTCCTTAGCTGGTATAAAAGCTCAAGTCTGGGTTATGATTTCTCATGACTCTAAAATCCCTTCTCTCTCAAAAGCTATACGCTTCTCTCATTCTCTCTCTAGAAAATTTGTATCTGATCTTGTTGATCATTCTTTGTAATAGAACAATCACTAATTAGGTGATTGAATCACACCTGATTAGCAGTGGTGATTTGGTTTTGAGTTCTTGATTAAGATCAAGCTGTTTTGATTTGTTTGTGAGAGATTGTTTAGATTTTGAATTGATATTCAAGATCGTTGCTCTATTTTTAATATAATTTGTTCACTTCTTTTGCTTAGACCCAGCTATCTTTTCCTAGAATTCATACTTATTCTTTGGACTTATACCCTTAAGCATGTCCATTTATCCCAAATCATCCAATCTTATTAGTATAAATTAGTCATCATCTTTAACAACCTCTTCACTTTCAACTTTCCATCTCCAAAGCTTCCAAGAAAACCAATGTCCTCCTCTCAAAATCCTTCCTCCAAAGCTCCCAAGAAACCTAAAATCTCCGTAAGACCCATATGGAGAAAGAAATTGAACACTTTTCATTCAACAAATTTAAATGAAATTGACACACCTACTCCAATGCCAAAACCTCCATCTCTTTATAATGAACCTTCAAAAGAAGACTTTCCTATAGCACCCTCAAACCAAGCTTCACCACAACCTTACTCACCTCCACTTATTGATCCCTATATCGATGTTGTCTTGGAAGCAAATCGTAACAACAACCAAACTCAACCTCAACTACCTGCTTCTCCAACTAGAGAAATGCTTGTTGATGAGATCAATCAACTTTAAGACCTTTTTAATCCTTTAGCAATGCACCTCTCAAACCATACCACATACCCACTACGCCTCATACCAACTATGCCTCATACCATCAATTTAGACCAAATTGAACATCATGTTAGTTATTGTCTATGTTGTCGCTACAACCAAACTCAATTCATCTCCATATGAGAAGATCTCAATTAGATCGAATATCTCCTAACCCGACCATACCCACCACTTTAAGTTCCTCGTAACTACCCGACATCAACCACTTCTGCACCAAACTCACCACCAAAAACAAACTAGACATATTACATTTTAGTATTTCTCACTTTCAATAAAAAATCACCTACCATTTGCAAGCAAGTTCCATGGTATTCAAGAAGTATTAGGAAATTTTTTGTTTTTATTTGTAATGCATGTTGTATTATTGTGTTTTATGTACAATATTTATGTTTAATGAATGAAATTTCATTTTATTATGATAATTGGCTATTATATATTTTGTTATGTTTGATTGACACAAATATATATTGTTTGTTGGCAAATTTTATTCTTTTTATGTTTAAATATTTTTCGTGACAATTGCTAGTAGTTAGAATGTACTCAATCTTCTAACTCGGTTTTGTAGCAAAGTTATAATAGCTTGATTCTTTAGTGCCCTAAAATGAGGGGGAGCACACATCAAAGGGGAGCGTTTATTCCGTCGGATTAACATTTATGCATCGACGAAGCCTTTTTCTGATTCTACAAAAAGGGTGAGAAGTGAAATAAAACTCACTAAAAACTTGTTTAACTATATATTTTACATTTAATGAGTTTAGATTTTGTAATCATAAAAAATGGGAAGATTGTTAATACAAATAATGTCTAAAAACGTTATTTATATTTTTCGACTTCTCTACATTTTGATAATCACAAAATGTAAAAACGTTAAATATAAAATTAAACGTAAACAAGTTTTTAGTCGGAAATTTTCATTTCGACACATCACTTAGAGGTATGAATGAATAAATGCTAAATTTATTTAATGATAAGGTATTTAATTTTTGTCCTAAACATTATATTTTTTATAAAATGTAACACAACATTTTTTACAAAAATTAGACAAAATATTTTTGTATTTATAAGAAATGTTTAATAAAAATAAAAAATTGAATTCAAATTTTCCCTCTAAAAACGGATAAAACTGCCCCAGAAAATACCTCCCTAGAAAAAGACAAAGCGGGGGGCGTCCTACAGGGGCCGGCCTCCTGATAGGTATAGGCGGCCCCTGATTGATAAAAGGGCGGCAGGGTATTTAAGGGGGCCGACCATGTATAAATACTAATAGCATGGTAACCAACTTCTGCCGTTTAAACATAAAGTTCCGTCGGCGCGTGGTTCCAACTTTTTCTTGGGTATATCCTTTCTGATCATGCCACCTACATCTTCTTTCTTAAGATTCTCTGGTTTCAGGGCTTCGATCTGAGCTTTTAGTATTTATTTAGGAAGATCCAAGCCAATAGTCATAACTAAGGCTCGAACCCGCAATGGCTTAATTCGTTCTTTACGGCTCAATGCGTCGGCCACTACGTTTGCCTTCCCCTGGTGATAACGAATGTCACAATCGTAATCACTTAGCAATTCTAGCCAACGACGTTGTCTCATGTTAAGCTCCTTTTGGTCAAGGATGTGTTGTAGACTTTTATGGTCGGTGAACATGGTGCATTTGGTTCCATATAGATAATGTCTCCATATCTTTAGAGCAAACACCACTGATCCAAGTTCTAAATCATGAGTGGTGTAGTTTTTCTCATGAATTTTTAATTGTCGAGAGGCATAGGCAATCACCTTCTCTCTCTGCATCAATACAACACCTAAACCTTTGTGTGAAGCATCACAATAGACCACAAAATCTTCGCTTCCTTCAGGTAAAGCCAGAATTGGCGCACTGCACAACTTCTGCTTTATTAACTGAAAAGCGTTTTCCTCCTTTTCACCCCAGTCAAATTTAATTCCCTTCTGAGTAAGCTTCGTCATTGATTTAGCAATCTTCGAAAATCCTTCAATGAACCTTCGATAGTAACCAGCAAGACCTAAAAATTGGCGGATCTCCGTCGGTGTCTTAGGAGATGCCCAATCCTTGATAGATTCTATCTTGGCTGGGTCCACAAGAATACCTCTGTTATCAATGACGTGACCGAGAAATTGTACCTTCAGAATCCAAAATTCACACTTTGAAAACTTGGCATACAACTTCTCCTTCTTAAGCAATACTAAAATTGCCTTAAGATGTTCTTCGTGCTCCTTCTTGACCTTTGAATAAATAAGTATATCATCAATGAAAACGATTACGAACTTATCCAAGTAGGGCTTACACACTCGGTTCATGAGGTCCATGAATACCGCAGGTGCGTTTGTTAGTCCGAAGGGCATGACCCGAAACTCGTAATGACCATACCGAGTTCGGAATGCCGTCTTTGGAATGTCTTGTTCTCGTACTCTTAGCTGGTGATAACCCGATCTCAAATCTATCTTTGAATAAATGATGGATCCTTGAAGTTGATCGAATAAATCGTCGATCCTCGGGAGTGGATAACGATTCTTCACTGTTAGCTTATTTAACTCTCGGTAATCATTTGACGAACAAGACTGAGGCTTCCCAAGGCGAGGAACTAGGTCTTATAAATCCCTTGTCGAAAAGCTCTTCTAGTTGTTTTGACAATTCTTTCATTTCGGATGGAGCCAATCGGTACGGTGCTCGAGCTACGGGCGCGACTCCTAGAATTAAGTCGATCTGGAATTCCACTGGTCGAGTTGGAGGAAGACCCGGCAAGTCCTCGGGAAACACTTCAGGAAAATCTCGGACGATTGGTACATCCTTAAGTTGCTTTCCTTCCGAATTGCCCTCATCTTTCTTGGCGGATATCTGTGCTAAAAAGATCTGACATCCTTTTGCCATGTACTCTTGAGCCTTTGAACATGAGATAATGGTCAATCTAGATTCTCTCCCGTCGTTACTTTCCTTACCACGAAAAATCAAGGTTTCATTCCCATAGGGAACTCGAACAAGTTTTTCATCACACACGATCACGGCGTGACACCTTCTTAAACAATCCATGCCGATAATAACGTCGAAATTACCCAGTTCTACGGGCATTAGGTCTATGTTGAACGGATGGTTTAAGAAATTTAAAGTGCAACCCCGCATAATAGTGTCTACCCCGACTATTTTCCTATCAGCTAATTCGACACAATAACTATTTTCTAATGGAGTTGGGGTGATGTTAATAAGGGAACTAAATGCAGTAGATATAAAGCTTCTATCGGCACCAGTGTTGAATAAGATAGATGCATAGCGGTTGTTTAAGAGGAACGTACCCGTGATGACATTGGAGTCTGGGTCCCTCGATGCATTTCCTTTCTTTTCCGCATTCCCAACTGCATACACCTAACCTTGTGGTAACTCCCATTTCCTCCATCCTTATTCTTCAACTTGGGATAATCTCTCTTGAAATGTCCTGGAGCTCCACATTCAAAACAACCATTCCCTTTGGGATTTGCCTCATTGCCCTTCTGAGTATTAGCAACATTTGTGTTGCTAGAACTTCTGTAGTCACGGGCAAAGTGCCCTACCTTGTTATATTTGTGGAATTTCTGAGTACACGGGCAATTATGATGAAAATGGCACTTGGTGCACTTGGGCAAAGATCCACCATATGGCTTCTTTTCACCTGACCCTATAATGTAGACCTTGGTGACATTCTGTCTCTTAAAGGGTTGTGGTTGATGGCCATGGTTGTTTTTGAATGAATCGTCAGCCTTCCTTTTGTTGTCAGTTTGCCTTTCCACATAGGTGCGGAGTTTCTAATCCATTAAGTCGTTGGCCAACTCAATAGTCTCATCCAACGTCTTGGGTCTGGCAGACTTCACAATTCCATAAATGTTATCAGGAAGTCCACTGATGTACTTGTCAACCTTCTCAGTTTCATTAGCAACAAACTTGGTACATATCAGGGTTAGCTCTTGGAATCATTCAGTGTATGTTGGAACATCGTTCCCTTTAACCTTTAGATTCCACAACTCGATTTCTAGTTTCTTGATCTCACCCTGCGGACAATACTTGTCTGTCATCTTCTTCTTGAGTATCCCAAGTCATTGAATATGCTTCGGGACCTAAGGTTCTTATCTGACCATTCCACCAAGTCAGAGCAGCACCTAACAGAGTGCAGGTGGCAAACTTAACCTGATTTTCAATAGCACAACCACTAATATTGAAGACTGACTCCATATTTTCAATCCACCGAGTTAAACCGACCACGCCTTCCATTTCTTTGAAGTTCAAAGGTTAACACTTCATGAAGTCAGCGTAGAAACAAGGGCGCGCAGTTTGCACATTCCTTCGGTTATCCCCGTGTGAACTGTGGCTTCCGTCTCCATTAGTGGAGTTTCGCAGAAGAGCTTGATCAATCATAGCTTAAACAGATTCTGGAGTCATGTTGTTTGGGTTGTGATTGTTAGGAGGGGTATTCGGTCCTCGTCTTGTCACAGGTGCCATGATTCGTCTAAATCACAAGAGACAAAACGTAAGGTCATAATCATGACGAGATATACAATAATTTACAGATGAGACAACAACACAAGAGAGGTATATCATTTCATTCATAACTTGGAAAATTTTACATGAAATAGTTTTTGGTACATAAAATACAATACAAAAGATCTAAGGCTATGCTAGCGGGGAAAACCCCTAATACTTAACATGCCTGTACAACTGTCTAGCAAAATAACATGACCTAAACTACTAGATGCGACTATCGGCATCCCTAGAAGCCTCCTGGCAGTCTGGTACTCTAGCATCTGGTCCTGGCTGTCTAGCTCTCCTCTGATGCTCTCGTAGTGCTAACAACTCGGCCTGCATGTCAACCATCTCTCGCCTCATGTCTCTGATCACTCAAAGAGTCTCTACCATCTGTGCCTGACGCCTACGGTCAGCCTCTCGAAGCTCTGCCATCTCAGTCTACTGCATCTGGGAGCGAGTCTCTTGTACCTGGTGTTGTGTCTGAATATGAGTACCCTATAACTGTAGCTGTGTCTGATGTGCCTGGAGCTGGTACTCGTGTGCATACACCTGCTCACGGTGGGTCTGAAGTTCATGATGGACTGTCTGACTCAATCCTATCGAGTGAGCCTAAGCCTCTCGGGAAGCATAGGCCTCCTCCTCCACAATCAGTACGGTCTCTTGAAGAGTCATTATATCCTCCATAAGTAAGACCGTCAGAAGGAGACTGAAATGCCCTCTGCAAGAATTTTAAGAATCAAGAACGAGTACCAGGCACAAAAATAATTAAATTACAATTTTAATTATCACGTTTTTATTAAATAAGATATTTAATAAATTATTTAACATTTTATTCAGTGACGTTTGTTGAAGACGCAAATATTCGAGTAAAAGATCATTTTACGGACAGGTTTATCAGAAATATACAAAATAAATAATAAACGTTTTAAATAAATTTTATAGAACGTTTAAGAAAATTAGTCGAGTGAATACTCATTTTTATCAGAAAAATGATTTAGAAACAATGGCGAAAGTTTCGTGCGATGAATCATCCATTAAGTGGCCTAAACGAGTCCCGAACCAGTATTTTATAAAAGTTTCTCGACAAGTTACACTTTTAGTCCCTCGAGTATTAAACACTTACCATTTCATTTTATAAGTTTTATATATAAATAAAAGATTATAACTCTTTTTTCATTTCATAACAAAAAAAAACACACCTAGTCCCTCTCTCTCCCCCAAAGTATCCGGCCAGCCACCACCATCGCCGGATCCGGCCACCACCGTCGCGCCGTTGCCGGAGAACTTTTTCGGCGAACTTTTCCAGCCGAACCCAAAATTGATCCTCACCACCCGATCTATCCAACCCACTAGGTCTCTCTCTCTCACGCGCCGTTTTCTCCCTCTCTCTCTCTCTCTCTCCGGCAGCCGAGCCACCACCATGCCATCATCACCACCGTAGGTGCGTGTGGTTTCGGCTTAGCACCAAGAGGGTGCAGTTGGTTATTAAAACACCACCAGGGTGTTTGTTTCGGTGGTAAAAAACCACCACGACGGTGGTGGCTGTTTCGGCAAATAAAAAACAACAAATGGGTGCGTTGGGTTGTCGGGTCAGCCCACAAATTAGGGTGCGTTTGATTTTGCTAAGCACCAAGGGGTGCGTTGTGGTTTGTTCGGTTGATAACACCACCTCCAAGGGGTGTTTTTGTTCGGTACAGCCACCGCCACACAGGGTGCGAACTGGTTTTGTCTCAGCCACGCACATGGGTGTCGTCGGTTTTTGTTGTTTAACGCCCAAAAACCCAAGGGGTGCGTTCGGTGTGGTAAAGCAGCAGGGTGCTCGTGGTTGATGGTTTAACCGAAACACCACTAAGGGGTGTTCGTTTCTGTGGCAGCCGGCACCGAGGGTGCGTTTGGTCCGGGTTGAAGCCACCACGACCCACAAGGGTGCGTGGGGTGTCGGGTCAAACCACCAGCGGGTGCGTTTGTTTGTTTGTTTTCACAGATAAGGGTGCGTTGGTTAGTGGTATAGCAAGAAAAGGGTGAAGTTTGGCTTTAATAACCATATAGGGGTGTTTGTTTATGGGTTTTGGCAGCGAGTAGGGTGCGTTTGGATTTGTTATAGTCGAATAAGAGGGCGTTTGGTTGGGGCAGCCTAGGGTGCGTTTGGCTGTGACAGCGGCTAAGGGGTGTTTGGTTTGATATAAACAGTTAAGGGGCGTTTGGTTGATTAGTTAAGGGGTGTTTGGCTGTGACAGCCAACAAAGGGTGCGTTTGGTATAGTGACAGCGGCTAGGGGTGTTTGGTTTTGGTTATTAACATTGAATACGGTGCGTTTGGCATAAGGAAAACAACATAAGGGTGTGTTTGGTTTAAGAGAGAGAGACACAAAGGACGCGTTTGGTTTAGCGAAACAACGAGGGTTCGTTTAGTTTATATAGCAAATCAACAAATAAATATATATAACGTAAGGTTTAATAAACATGAAACCGGATATATATATTGGTGGTTTAAATTGGTTAAATAAATATAATGTTTATTATTTTGTTTAGTTTAGATATAATAAAATATATAAATATATTATATCTAAAAACGCGAGTGTTTGAAATATTAACACGTTAACAATTACAACATATATTGAAATAAGGAAAAACGCAGTTTTTTCGAAAATGGAAAGCGTTATATAAACGGAGAATTCATGATGGAATTTATATAATTTACTATATTTACGATTCACTGAAACTGCTATTATTCTATAAACCGATAAAGGAACTAAGTTATATTTTAAAGATATACTAAAATATAACTGTATAATAACCTGACAACGAACGAAAACTATACTTTTACAATGAGACGAACTGTTTTAGACGCGACCCGTCGAAGAAACGAAATATATTTTATAAAATATTATTTATATTTTATAATGATTATAAACTGTTACAAGCATCGGTTGTTTAATCCATAACGTTAAGACATGTGTCTACCATTATTCAAAGTCTTTTTATTAATTAAATTGGTTGTCAAACTAATTGGTTTAATTAATTATTCACACTTATTATATAATACCTGCAAGGTATTATATACTTTTCATTAATCTTTGGATTGATTGTCCTTGTTATATAATTCACGGTAGGAATTAGATAAGGGTTATTTTTCATAAGTAATATATAAAGAATATATATTACACACTTTGCGTATATTTTCAATTTATTTATTTATACTAACCCACCAAACCATACAACGTTAATCAATCTCATCAACTCGTAGCGTTGATGTGACTATTCATCGGGGAACACAAATACATTATCTTAGGCTAGTGGGACTTAGCAGTTAAGATTTGTTGCAACTACTTGATCGAGCAGCTTCGTCTTCCGTTCGTGTTGTGCATATTAGATGCCTATCTGTCAATCGTTTCTTCATCATCAATGTGAGTTCATAACCTCGCTTTTCAATCTTTTGAATGTTTATAAACCCGCGAGGGGGAATACATGCTTGTCTACAAACTCTTTACTTACTGGGTCATCTTATAACAATGTGATTGTTTTTAAAGGATATTATGAGTTTCATAGCCTCACTTTTACTCGTTATGGATAAATGTTTATATATTTTTGGAGTGAAAACATGCATTGTTTTATAAATGGACACAAGTGGATCAATTTTATATTATGATTACGTGTTGCCTAAGTAGCGATAACCCAAGTTGAGCCCCTTTATCATGAACTGTCAATTGCATAGATGTAGTTGTGAATTACATTATGTGAGCGCGAATGTTATGAATAGATCTATTTGGGAAATGACCTCCCCGTTCGGGTGACTAGCTATCACCGGGAACGAACGTTATAGCATGTCGAATTTGGGGATGTTTCGGGTTAGACATCTAATCGGGGCAGAAATTGCAATATATATTATTGCAAGAAAGATTGTCGAGCTTCAGTGTCATGAGCTTAGGAAACGTAATCAGGGTCTCGTGATGTTTGCATTTGTTGTTTTATCACGGGAAGTTTATATGTTGGTGATAGTTGTAGTTTGCTTTATCACGGGGAAAATCTTGTGGTCATATGTTATACGTTTTGGCGACTATTTGGTGATTTAAATGGTCTGGCATGTTTTGCAACTGTTGATTTTAGAAATCATATATATATTGAAAGGACATTTAAGGAATTAAATGGTCATATATACTTTGGAAACCTTTGGGTTATTATTCATATCTAAACTGACCTATGAACTCACCAACTTTATGTTGACGTTTTTAAGCATGTTTTTCTTAGGTGAATTAGATGCTTGGACTATCTGATGTGCATTGGAGTCTAAATTGACAAGATTTCATAATTGGATTTCTACAAATGATCAAATCTCGTTGTGTCGCTTTCAAGCTTTTCATTATGATGCAAATTATGGACACTATTATTTTGATTTCGGAAAATCAACGAGATTGTTTTACAAACGACACATTTTGAGGTTGTTCTCTTGTATATAGCACTGTGTATTATGAAGTACCACCCCAAGTGGTATTCCGCTGCGTTGTGATTTTTGGGGGTGTTACATGATGTGCATGGAGATGGGACTCGTGTGCATATACCTGCTCACGGTGGGTTTGAAGCTTATAATGGGCCGCCTGACTCAATCCTATCGCATGAGCCCAAGCCTCTCAGGAAGCATAGGCCTCCTCCTCTACAATCTTGTACGTCTCCTGATGAGCTATCCTATCCTCCATAAGCAAGTCGACCCGCTGCGAGTCCATAGTGACTCGCTATGAGATACGAGTCCAACTATCCTGATCATCCTCTAATAGGAGCATATGAAGTTCATAGCTTAACATGCACATGGACTCAGCAATCTCTGTACCGTAGTATTGACCTCTCCCACGGTCATAAGTGCTATCTCAAGAACTGCCTCTACTAGATCCACCCCAGTATCCCTAATACCATACCCAACCTCTCTAATCCCTCGTCGTCTCTCTTAAACATCTAAAGTGCTAACAAACCCATGGTCTACCCTTCGGCCTCCGGTAGGTCTAGCAGTAGAACTCTCCCCGACCTCATACCTGGAGCCTAGAGCAAACAAGCACGACCTCTTACGAGGTGGCCGCTCAGACTCGAGAATATCATCCCTACGGTCAACAGGTGGTGGTATGTATAGAGATGGTTGTAGTGGTGGTAGTGGAGGTGATGGTAATGCGTTAGTAACCACATCAACAAGGGCCTGAGTAGAGGCTATCCTGAGTGTTTGGATTTGGGTTTGACATCCAGATGATGGTAGTAATGGTGATGGCACAAGTGGTGGTGATGAATATGCAGATGGGGCCATGCACCTAGTAAGGCGCTCCCCTGCAGTGGGTGGTGATAGTGAGATAGGTGGTGATGGTGGTGGAGTAGGCATGGCTAAAAGTCTCTCAACCTCTGCCTCTAGTGGAAGGGATATGGAAGCCTGAAGCCGGACAGTAATCCTAGCTCCAGTGGTAGTAATGTCAGTGGAGGGTGGTGGTATAACAGGCTCTGTTCCCTCAGGTGGGGAAATAAGCTCAACAGTAGGTACAACAACAGCGGAGTCGGCCGGAGCTAAGTGCTCCTCCTCCTCCTCCTCATCCTCCTTATCTTCATCCTCTTCATCCTCATCCTCATCATCGGCGTCATCCCCGGATGAATCGCCGTCATAATCATCTCCATCCTCTCCCCCGTCCATGGGATAGTCAACCGGACCATCCTCTGTCTCATCATCCTCATACTCCTCTGGATCCTCCTCGGGATCCGACTCAGCAACATACCCTGGTGACTCAGCAGTAGGTGAATCAACAGGAGGTAATGGCTGCTCCTCAACCAGAAACTCATGCTCATCCTCCAATTGTATATACTTAAGGTATATAGGCTCTGGCACGTAGTCATGATCATGTGGCTGTATGAACATAGGGTCACGCTCATCCTCGTCTTGTGGTACTAGTGGTGTCTGTGGCTCCTCGGGGCCTGGTATGTAATCCGGTGATGGTGGGGCTATCGGCTGTATAGGGAGTCCATCGTATCCTCATACAATAACTCGTGGAGAACCTTCATCAGATATCTCCTCATCGGCTCCCCAGAAGACTCTGTCTGGCTCAGAGTCGGTGTAGACGGAAGTGTAAGTAACCACAGATGATGTAGAAGACATGACTGCTGTAAAAACAAAAATAACTTATATAAGTATTAATTTTTAAGACTCTTATAGTAATATACGTAATATAATTTATGTACTCGTATATCAATCATGCAAGCACTTAGTAAACTACTAATGCCAAAACAATGTATGTCGTGTAAGCACATATGCTAGATTGCAAACAAGTAATGTATGTGTGTCCTGTGCAAACCCCATTTGTAAATGCAGTGTTTGAAAATGGTTATAGTCCAGACAAAAACTTTTGACCTGGTTCTCTATAACCTGGGCTCTAGATACCAATCTGTAACACCCCCAAATCTGGGTAGCAGCGAAATGTTGAATATTCGAGGGCGTTACTTCATAAATCAATAGCACAAGATATGAGAACGACCACTAAACGTATCGTTTTAAAAAGATACATTGGATTAACAAAATACTTGTTCATTACATAAGCTCATGGCTTCAATTTGTTCGACAATATAAGTAAAGATTTCGGTTTACAACAAATGTTCCCAAAATGTAATACGACCCAAATCTTTAGTATTGACTCTCTCCAAAGAGTGACCCCCAATGTATCTGGGCACCTCGTGCCTTATTGACCTGAGAAAACATGTTTAAAACGTAAACATAAAGTTGGTGAATTTATAGGTTTATGTAAATCAATTAAAGGACCGCAGGATTTCCAAGTGTATGATTAAGCAACAGATGCAAACATCATAAAAAGTAATTACGTTTTCCTAAGCTCATGACACTGAAGCTCGCCATGTATGAATGCAATAAATTGCCAACATTAGCCCGTGAATGATGTTCTAACCCGCAAAATCCCAAATCCGACAGCGCTACTCACCCAAACGGGAATGTCAATCCCAAATAGATCTATTTATAACATTCGCGCTCACAATCTAGTAATTGACAGTTCATGATAA
>BQNB010004932.1:14713-26916 GCA_026074375.1 Tanacetum coccineum | reverse complement strand
TAACTTGAATACAAAATATGAAAGTAAAGTATTGAAAAGATTAAGGTTTAGGAGATCTTAGGCAAGAGTAGGATGATGTAGATCACAATATAAACCCTAAAAACCAAAACTCTAAATGAAACCCTAATGAGAAAACCCTAACTTAATCTTGTATAAACCCTTGCTAGAATGATTACCCAAGATTCCAAAATACATCCAACTACCTTAGATAATACCCATGATCACTTGTATGCTTGCTAGAAAGAAAAATTATGGTTTGTGCTTAGGTTTTAAGGTGAGACGTGGGTAGGGAGAGAAACAAAGAGATATTTTGTGTTTTGCTAGAAAAGATGAAAGTATGAATGAAGGATTACTAGTGTAGTCTTTCTTATATAAGCAAAATGTAGTCAATAACACTATTAGGAAATCCAAGGTCAAGCTACAAGATGAGTAAAACAAGGGACCATGTTTGCTTGAACTAGCTGCAAGTGCATAGTTGATAGAAGTCTTGCAAAAGTTTTGGTGTCCTTTAGTCTTTATGTTTGTCAAATTTTAGGGGGGGAGGAAGGACACAAATTACTCTCTTGATATTTTAGGAGATAAACACTAGGAATACTTGAAGTATAGGTAATCATAGATAGGTATTGGTGTTTTCGGGTATGCCTAAATGTATTTAATTGCGAAATGTAAACGCTTTACATAACCAATAAAAATAAAATATAAAAAGTGGATTATTGTTTTGGTAAAAATAATATAATGCTTGCTTGACGTAAACTTTTATTTGTTTGATGCCCGTTTACGTTGATTGTTGATTTTTAGTTTACGCGATTTAACTAAACGATGAATATTTAAAGTAAACACGCAAAAGCCTAAAAATAAAAAAAATAGAATAATTGAAGTCGAAAAATGACCTGAAAATGTGAATTGTTACAATATGATACACCCCAACAAAAAAGATGGTACAAGCACCAATTCACACAACAAGATCCCTAAGAGCAATCTTTAGAAAGCATAAGGTTAAGGTGGTAACCGATGGACCAATGGAGGAAACATGAAGCTCTCCGAAAGAGAAGGATGGTTGGCAAAATAGGCTGCCAAAGTACGTACGTATGACATCATGTACATCCAAAGAAAGGAGGCTGAAGGATCAGTAGTGAAGAAGTTATTTGGTCAAGGAGAACAAGTACAAGAAACACCTGATGCAAATGAAGGGGGAACGTTCAACCTAAGCAAGAAGCTTCAGGAAAAATCAACCCCAACACCAAGGGCTTGGAGGTTGTACCTGGGCAAAGAAACAATCAAGGAAGGCTCGGGTGTGGGGATGATCCTAGTCAGTCCCGATGAAAATATGCATTCATATGCCATTTGCTTGAAATTTAACGCATTCGATCACGTCATTGATTGTGAGGCACTATTGGCAGGGCTAGCCACCTCTATAAGCAAAGGTATGAAAGACTTGCATGTCTTTATAGATTTACCAAAGTTGGTTGCTCAGGCAGAAGGAAACCATACACCAGCAATGTGACAGGAAAGGTTGTACAAGAAAGAAATTATGGAGCAATAGCCTCATTCCACAGGTTCCGGATCACACATCTCCCAAAAATTATAAACTCCAAAGCAGAAGTGTTAACAAGGCTGGCAATCATAAAGTTGGAATTTCTCAATCAGGAAGTATTGGTAGGTATCAAAACAAGACCATCGGTGGAGGAGACAAGTAGCAGCAAGATGGAAAAAGCGGTAAGCAATGTACCAGGAGCAAAGCCAAACTACAATTAGGAGATAAGTAGAAGCAATTGAACAAACTTGTAATCATAACACATATCTATTGGAATTATGTAACCCATCTGAGGTAGCCATTTTCAAAGTGTTAGCTCACCTTAGAGGGCCTTTCTATTTTTATATATAAGTATTTGATTTTTACCTTAGCATGATAAAGTCAAATTCTATTGGACAAATAACAATGATGCAAACACGAAGCATGGTAAGCTCCGGATGGCTTGCTACCTTCGGATAGCGATAAAGCAACACACTTACCCCATAAAGATGAAACACATATGGTAAGGCTAAGTTAAATACAAAAACTTTAGCATAAGGCCGAAGGAGGAGACACATTGATCCCCTCCTTCCGGGCAAACAACTCCGATGAACAACAACGTCATGAAGAGAACATGTAACAACTAATGAGGAAGGAAACAGAAGCAACCTGTAATGTGTACGAACATAGCTAATAAACATTTACTTCACTATATGAGTTGGTCCAGATAATATCGTCCGGATCCAATAAAAAACATATAGCAAAAGCAAACATAAGGCGTTGGGGAATAAACCAATGCTAAAGTGATAGATACAAACGTATAAACATTATAAACAAGCTATGGAAAAACGCACTAGCGTACCAAAGAGCGGATTATATTAAAAGGGAAATTACATTACAAAGTACCTATTACAAGCCGAACGAAACCGGCAATGTTAACCAAACGTAGTTGGTAGTTACATAAAAAGGAAAGCAAAACAATACTTAACGAGCTAGTAACCAGGCAAGTCCAAAATCTAGGCATGACAGTACGATCTCAGCTCCGGAAAGCAATATTTAGCTCGTTGAACCTACAGAGGCTTGACCAACTATACTACAGGTCCCAGGGGAAGCCATTCGGCTTAGGGTGGGTGGCATGACTCAGAATCCGCTGGATGGAAAACCACACATCTACAGTCAGTTTTCCCTAAGCTCGGAGCAACAAGTGTTCTCCGGCATATCACACGCCCCTCCCCTAACAGAAAATGGACTTAAAAAGAGAAAGGAAGGGAAAAACTAAGTCTAAACCCCAAAGGGGTTAGCAACAGCCTCTTCACCAACAGCGGAAAAAGAAAATGAACCATCACATTTCTCACCAACAGAAAGGGCCACAACAACATCAGTAGGACCGGAGGAAACACGCTCCGACCCTACCGCCGTCACCTCAGCAACATCATCTAAAAAATGAGAAATACCCTACACAAAGATACTTTCGGACTTAGAAGGGGCATCACCATCAGTCATCTTAGTATCCGGCCTATCAACCATAGCATTCACCCACTCCTCAATTTTCTCTAAGGCAACGGCAGAGGAGGAAAGGGCAAAATTAGTATACAACTCTAAGGATTTAGAAGCAGGTGTCACAGTCGACTCTTATGCAATAAGAGGAGAAATACGAGCATCCCTTGAAGTGGGGATGTTGGCCGGACGAGCCAATTTTTTAGGCTCAAGCTAAAGGATAACCGATAGAGGCTTAGTAGTATGCTCAGAAATCTTGTTGAGAAAGGCATAATCAGTTTGAGCAACAAGGGGGAGGCTTCAGCAAGCCTATCCCGTGCACCAGGCATGAAATTAGCCATCTTCTTCAACACAACAACAAACTCATCCTTAGTCTGATGCATACTCAACCCACGCTCAAACCCAGCACTGGTAGCCAAAGAAAGGAGTTCACCATGAACTCTGCTAAACTCAACAGAAACAAGAAACTTCCAAACCAAACCCTGGAATTGGCCCCGAAAGAAGGATGCAAACTCCAAAGGAGTAACTTTCAAACGAAGGATCTCCTTATCCTTTTTCACTTTAAAATGGTACTTCGTTTCAAGTCAACAGAAAGATGGAGCCACCTCAGCATGCAAATTATCCAGACTTTTAGTGAGAGACTTGATCTTTTTCTTCCTCTCCTTTCCCTTAGCCTTGGACTTTGCAAAAGAAGCATCGGATGAATAAAGTTTGTCGTTAAGCTCGAAAACCTGCTTCTTCAAGGTAGACACTTGAAGCTCCAACCCAGTCAAGCTAGCAACCTTCTCCTCATAACCCTTCTGCCTGGAGTCCGCTGATAACACATACTCATGATGAGACTGATTCAACCCATGATAGCGAGCAAGAATACCACCACCATGCGACATTATCATATAATGCAACACACTCATCTTTGTAGTTAATTGATCATCAAACAAACTTTTAACCCGAACCATCTCTCTCGGTGTGGGAAACTGGTCCATCACAGTTTTACAAACAGCAGGATCCTTAAAGACTTCCTTAGTCAGAACCCCGAAAGTAGGCCGGTACGGAGCATCCCACTCCTCACGAGTAAACTCGTAATTCCCCGCAACACCACCTTCAGGATAAGTGGCATAATAATGACCGACAGAAAAAGGGAAGAAATCTGCATGAATGGCATCACCGGATACATCCCTAAATGAAGGAACAGGTCTGGAGGATGGTCTCGGTCGACTTACACCAACAGATGGTGTAGCAGCATCATTGGCCATAATGCCCTTACCCTGAGAATCTACGAAATAAAAGCATAATAAGACAAAGAAAGAAGACAAGGAAGAAAACAAGTTAGAAGTCAAAAACAATTACCTTAGGTATTAAAACCTTCAGCAGCGGGAGCAACGGAGCTCCCACCCTGGTTCCCTGAAGAAGGGATCACAACAGCAGAACGAAGGGGAGTAACCAACAGAATCTCAATACAAGCATCATCATCATCATTACTTCCATCATTAGAGTTATCCACAAACAAACTAGGGAGAGTAGTACTACCGGATAATTGAGCCAGGGCAGACCTAGTGCGCTTAGCAACATGGCTCGAAGTGGCACCAAAAGTAGAGGCCTTTCGCTTCTGAGAAGCTTTAGCCTTAGCAAGAATCTTAGAACTAGGGGTACCAACTGCAAGATCCTCCAGAGTAGGATCCGGAATAACAACATCGGCCACAGCAGGAGGAGTGCAGTAAAATGAAAGCCTTTGGAGGGTCGGCTTAACATCAAGATAGGGCTCCTCCTGGACCTCAGCACCGATTCACTCAGGAAGGCAGAGAAAATCATGAATGCCCATAACTGCAAAAAAGAAAAACAACAATGAATGCAATAAACAAAAGACAAAGATATAACAAAACATAGTCAAACCCCGCCCCCATACCATTTCCATTGGCACCCTGAAGTACCGGATCACAAACACGGCTCTTCCAAACACGACTCAACCCAGATAAAACCAACACCCCCTCAGGTATATCCCTCAACTTTATAACATGTGTGCTCAATCGACACACATCAGCCATACTAAAAGAACCAGCAGCAGGCCTTGGACCATCAATGGCCGCTAGTTGAGATGTCTCCAAACCATACAGTCCAAAAATAACCCGCCCGCCGATCAATAAAAAAGAACCACATCATCTTCTAATGCTTCATGCAAGAACGATTGTCATCAATACAGACTAGAGAAGGAGCACAACGCTTAGAAAATGAAAACCAATCACCTTGTTTGCATAAAGTCTGGAAAACCCTAAACAAGGTCACCTTTGACTCTATCTGTAAAGACACAACACGATCACACCTCGTCAGGTAAAAACCTAACTAAGGACCCAAAGACCCTAACTATAGGAAGTAAGACTCTGTAATGTTAGATAAGGGCTAGAAGGAACGAATGAAAAAGAATTCGAACACGCGAGAATAAAGTCAAAACTTTCCGATGCATAAATACCAATTGCATCGTCCAGAAGTCTTGGACATCCACAAAATCCACTAAGGGTAAAAATAATCCGATGATAAATACCAATGGCATCATCCGAAAGCTTGGACATCACAAATTCTTCTAAGGGTAACCGAGGGTGGAGATCACGCGGTATCTTATATTTAATGATCAAATCATTTAGGTCATCCTGGGTGAGTCGAGAATGGTACAGGTCTATATCTTTTTTAGCCATAATTGAAGAAGTAAGAAGGAAAGAAAAAGGTACCTAGGAAGGGGAAGAAACCGAAGCAAAGTAAGCAGCGACTAAAAGCAAAAATGATAGCTCCGAAAACAATGTGTGATTTTTACTATAGTAAGGGTAAAGCGAAAAGTAAAAAAGAAGCCTGTTATTTATAGGGAAAGAAGGAAAAGACACGATGGTTGGAAAGCTATCACATGACACGTTGCAAAGAAAACATGTGGACAAAAAACAAACCACGTCCGCATAGACAGAACATTAATGACACAAAGCACTTAAGTCTAGCACTAACAAGCTAGCTTGACAGATACTAGTCTGGGAGGACATGATGAGGTATAGTCTTCCCCGAAACATCTGAAGAAGAAATATAGCTTAGATACTCCTGCCAAACTAGCACGGGCTAAAACTAAAGAAATACTCTAGAGAAGCTGATTTGTCGAAGGACACGTTAGGTCCAGAATTACCACACGAACTCCGGAGAAGCTGGTGTGTCGAAGGACAAATCAGGTATGGGGTCATTAGCTCCGTCCTAATGTAGTGGTATCAAAGGACACTCCGACAAAGGTGCAGTCCTTGTGAAGGACCACAGTCCTTGAAACGACACCTAGCCGACAGTTGGTACCAAGAGAGAGCCCCAAGGTTAGTTCTTGTAGCGAATCCCAAATAGTATAAAGGGAGAGCTCATTTCCTCAGGACAGGACACACAACACCTACTCCGGACCATACTTTATATTCTCCGCATTTATCTCATATCACCATACTTACTCTTACGCCAGAGTTGGTCCTGGATTTACACCCGGGGGCGAGCTAACGGTGTTCTTTCTTATTTTCAGCTAGGGGACGAAGGATTAAGCTCCGGAGGAACCAAGCTGAACTCAATATTCATCACCGCTGAGGTCACTTTTACTGAGCCCAAGTAGCCCACGTAAATTTACCTCAACAAGCATCACTTTTAGCGGGCGCTTGCTCCTTAAGAAAAGTAGAAAAGAGAAGAGAATTGTTTATCTTAAACTTGATTGATTATAAAATAAAGAGTACAAAGAGTATTTATAAGATAAAGTAGGGTAAAACCCTAATAGCTAAATGGGCCATAGGCCTATTATGGCTATTTTGACTTTTGACCATTGACTTTGACTTTGACTTTTAACTTGACTAGAGGATAAACATTGACTTTTGACTTTCCTAATACGACTCAACACATATCCTAAACATAATAAACTACGATAGTTATCCTAACTATGGGCATAACACTTCACACTCCTTCGAAACCACCTTGCCCTCAAGGTATCATCTAAAAAAATCTTGATTCCGGGATCCTATATTCTTCTTTAAATAAACATGGATTCTTTCCAATGGTTCTTCACATAAGACTGATAAACAACCAAACGAGCTGCGAGCCAAGGTGGTAGCTAGGCACAATAAACTTCTGTCAGTTTTCTAATAATTATTATCGCTTCAGACTTAGCCTTCTTTAATTCCTCATCAATTTTTAGAGCACGCTTGGTTTATAATGTTTCTTCTTCTGATGAACGACAACTTTTTGAAGATCATGAAGCATTGGTTTTAGATCAAGCATCTTCTTCTTCAAATCCTTTGACGTGGTTTCTAAAGCCTCCCTAAAGTTGTTCTTTGACTGCAACTCCATTGGAAGTTTCTCCACATGCTTCTCCAACTCATGAACCCGTGTATGAGCTTTTATGATCTCTTCATTAGCATCTAAGGACCCTTTTACCTCAAGTAAAGCTACTTCACTTTGCAATGATGTAATGGTATATGTTGTCTCATAAATTGTCTGCTCAGATGCTTATTGATCTTTAACATTCTTGCCTTCTTCATCTTTAACGTTTTCGATCTCTTGACCATCAGCCTTTTTCACTTCTTGTTTATCATTCATGTTAGGGTCTTCTTGATCCCTAACATTATTATCGGTTGCTTGATTATTTTCATCCTCAAAACAGGCCTCAGTGATATGGGCTTTGTAAGATCGTTTAAATCATAACACGGGTGATGATTCTTGTGATTGGGCTAGTTTCTAGAGAGAGAAACACATAGAGAGATATTTTAGAGAGAGAGTGTATGTGTTTAAAGTGAAAATGAAATTGACTAGCTTACCTCTTCCAAAGTTGGAAGAGGCTTATATAGTTTTTACAAAATACCGGGTATTAGTACCCGGCTTAAAACCGAAAGACATACGATTAACTATTAAACTACGAACTATTATAAACAATAAATATACGGGGTGACCGAGTCTTTTACTCATATCTAACAATCTCCCCCTAAGGGAGGTCACCCTTGAAAACACTAGACTTAAGCTCTTACAGCTTGCAGTCTTTTGATTCTTCATGTTACATCTAGTACTTTGTTGTAGTGATCTTTAGATAACAATTGAGCTTGTTCACTTTGACTTGTTTTGATTTTGATCATGAGCTTTCTTGAGATCATCAGCCAAACTTAATCTCTCATCATCTAGTAATTTATTGCCATCTTGTGCACTTGTGAAGAAGAATATGATATCAGAGTTTGCGGAAGCTTTGACACCTTTATGAGATCTTTCATAACTTCATAACAAGTGTAGGTCGTGTCTGAGCATTCGGTTATTAACTTGACATTACTGGAACTGGGTATCTCCATCTCCATCTCCATCTTTAAATGATCCTGTAATGAAACAGTTAGCAATAAAGAGAAAATTGATTTGAAAAATCAGTCTAAGTGTTAATTATGAAAATATTTTGTAACACTTCGATAGTTTTGATTGGTTGTCAAATGTTCAATAACCGTCAATTCTTATGCTGGAACAAGTTTGATTCACGTAGAATCGCACCATCGTTTCTTTCCAGTTGACACAAGTTTGATTCTTGTAGAATCGCACAAGTCACCTACCTAGAGCTTGTTTGATGTAGGCTCTAGCAGGATTTCCATCTTCATAGTGAATACCTTCGTATCACTCGGATGTTCTGGCAATATCACAAGGATAATGCGTAGGACTCTTAAGATAACCTTGTTTCCACAGTGTGTGAAAGACAAGATAAATGGAAATGTGTCCTAACGAGATTAATTAATGATCTCTTGGCTCTAGACTCGAAAGTACGCTTTGATATTAGTGATCGGAGGCTGGAGCTGACTGCCACCTTTTCAATACCAACTTACTCGGAGTGAGTGAGACAGTAGATTGCATGTTTAGTCTCCGTGACAAATGAGACAAGTTTCTTTCAAGAGAAACTCGAATCACTGGGTCCATGATGTCGTCTTCAATGTCAGCAATCAACTTGTGATTCTGACAGCATATGTATTGACCCGGTTTCTGCCTTAAGTGTATGGAGGGCTTCTTTCTTTACACCCTTTATCTGTACAATTCTTTTTCATTCCTCAACCCCTTCAGTGCTTACCGAGACTTCATGACTAGCACCTTGTTGGGTATATTCCAGTACTAGCTCCATCTCAGTCGGCACTATTCCCTTGTTCTCACATTTACTCCTTTTAATCATACCTAAGGACTTCTGTACTAACTAGTGGATTGTCCCTGGGTAGATCCCTCCGGTTCTGGCAGGATCATAGGAAAGGTTAGGTACCAAAAAACCTAACCTTACCATCCTTATAACTTCGATAAAAGTAAATACATGGTCAGTCTTTTGGTACAGTTCACCTTGCCATAAAATCACTGTTGAAAAACTCAATCAGGTACTTATGATATAACTATCAAAGTGTTTAGTACCCGATTGTTTTTGCATTTTAGAAAAGCTCCCCCTCAACATGTGCATCGGTATTCGAAAATGTTTAGCACATGGGGGTGGAGAATACACCTTGAGAACCTTAGATGTATGATCATATTTTAGTTATAAGCTGTGTTTGGAACATTTTAATGCTCCCCCTCAATCGTTGAGGGTATGTGTTAGTGTCAGATATGATAATATTGAAAGATTTTTTTGTTAAACTCAAAAACCTGTTTTTTTTTAAGTTTAATGAAAAACTCATGAAAGATTCATACACTGGCACATAACATCAAATTCCATACAACTTAGAATGTACAAGATGTATGTTGCATTACCGATGATATTGATCTTAATCATTTACTTCTCTTGATTAGTTGGTAGCCAATATCTCTGAGTCTTCCACTAATGATGCATTGAGATTTCTGATCTTTAACTTTCTCCTAAATATCTCTATGACCTGTAGGTTTTTGTAGTGGAGTCTTTCACTAATGATGCATTCGAGATTTCTGATCTTTAACTTTCTCCTAAATATCTCGATGACCTGTAGGTTTTTGTAGTGGAGGTGGTGGTGGTGGAAGTGTTGATGTTGTATCAGTTGTCTCTGTTACGCTAGAGGGAACATCAGCTGATGCAGTGAGAGCTCTGAAGATTTGGTTCCTTAGCTTCTTTTGTCTCTCCAAGACCCGGTTACACTTTCCAATCGGCACCCAGACATTAAATTTGAACAACACTCTCCCCCTCAATCGATGACCCGTTTTCTATTGAAAGAGCTGTAGTCATTGATTGAGTGTCAAATTGTCCGGATTGATTTTCAAACAACACTTTTACCACCGTGGTTAACACAAATAATTTTGAAGAATCAATTAAGAAAAATTATTTGGTTATCAAACAGGAAGACTTCTCTTCCGAATTAAGAAAAATGCACTGAAACGTACATTAATCCCAAATTGCATGGATATAAAGTAATCCATGCCCGAGTAAAATTAATTACCCGTTGTTAGGAACAGTTGTCTTTCAGACGACAATCTTTCCTTCAAATGAGAACCGGGTTGCAATTTGAAGTAATTGCAAACCATTTTGTAATTCCAAATGACTTAAAATATTTACCAAGTCTATTTTTATGTACTTATGTACAAAGGATACAAGAGGACACTTCATTTACTCATCCTCTCCTTCTTGAAGGCGTTTGAGGGTTTCAGGGGTTAAACTCTTCATCCCAAGTCGTGGGAGTAGAAATTCGAAACGCTCTCTTGGTAAAGCTTTTGTGAGGATATCTGCCAGTTGATAGTTTGTTTCCACGAAGTAGAGTTCAACCACTCCATTTTCCACTTGCTCTCGAATGAAATGGTGTCGTATGTCGATGTGCTTAGATCGTGAGTGCTGGACATTGTTGCAGCTTAAAGCAATGGCACTTTTGTTATCACAGTACAGAGGAATCTTATTGAACAGAAAGCCATAGTCTTTTAGCTGAGATCTCATCCAAAGGATTTGAGCACAACATCCAGACATTGCAATGTATTCCGCCTCTGTTGTTGAGATCGCCGAGCTTCTTTGCTTCTTTAATGACCAGCTAACCAATCTATCTCCAAGAAACTGAGCACTTCCCGACGTACTTCTTCTCGAATCCTGACATCCCGCATGATCCGCATCTGCATAAGCTGTTAGTGACATAACATTGTCCTTCGGATACCAAAGACCCATGTTAATGATTTCTTTTAGGTATCGAAAGATACGTTTGATTGCTTCAAGGTGCTTTTTGGTAGGCTTAGCCTGATATCTAGCACACATGCACACATCGAATACAAGGTCGGGTCTACTGGAAGTGAGGTGCATAAGGGAGCCAACCATTCCTCTAAATCGAGTTTGGTCAACTGGAATCCTTAAAAGATCCTCGTCCAGTTTTAATCGATCCACCATAGGTGTATCGACAGGGTCTGTAAGATCTATTCCATATTTGTGTTTTTAGATTTTGGTTTGTGGGAAAACTTCTTGTTTTTTCCAAGTTGACAGGCTGAGCAAAGATGATCTTTTTCAAACTTTAATCTTGGTAGACCTCTAACCATATCTTTTCAAGCAAGATCATTGATTGTGACGAAGTTTAAATGGTTTAAACGACGATGCCACAGCCATGATTTGGACTTGGGAGCTTTGGACAACAAGCATATTACAAATTGGTGCTATGACTACCTTTAAGTAAGTCAGCACCATTAATATCACGAACAAAGCAAGAATGCTTTCTGAAGGCAACTTCAAGATCATAATCACAAAATTGCCCTACAGAGAATAGATTGTATCCAAGTCCCTCCACGTAGTATACTCTTGAGATAGCTCCGAAGTATACTCTTGAGATAGCAACGGGCAAACTATTTGATGATATTGGTTAAATGCAGGTCGTACAGTGTCACCAATAACATAATCTCTATAACCCATGATAGCTCCGAAGTGATCATTCTCGAATCTGACTGTCCCGATGAACTTTTCCACAAAGTTCTTGAGCTTTGAACGATTCCCCATCATATGTTTTGAACAGCCTGAGTCCAGATACCAAAGGATGACCTGTACGACCTGCATTTGAAAACAGTCGAGTGTGGAGAGTTTGGAATTTCGGTTCTCGGCAAATTTCTTTCCTGTGGGTCTCCATTGATAACCACAATTAAGTTTTCCTAAGGCGACTTTCTTTCCTGTGGATCTCCATTGATAACCAACATTAGCAAATAGTTTGCCCGTTGCTTTCCAAACCTGCTTGGTCTTGTTCAAACTGTTATCAGACAGTTTGCCTTTTGGTTTCCA
>BQNB010004932.1:0-13761 GCA_026074375.1 Tanacetum coccineum | reverse complement strand
GGTGGTTCCTGCTGCGGCTCTTATGTAGGTGGTATCGTCAATATACATCCACATTATATATATATATATATATATTCCCGTAGTCTCATTATATATTACTTTTGGTCTTTCTAATACATTAGACTTGTGAAGATCATGTGTATCATCTATTTCTTCCGTTGCTAGAACTTTAACATTATTTTTCCATGTACAACGATCTTTGAAAGAATAGCAACCTACACCTATGATGTCAACCTGCACGAAAACAATATTGCATTATTAATTTTGAAACTTCCTTGCAATAATGAAGATAATGATGCATTTAAACCAACTAATGATAGGTTAACATTAATAATTCATTAGAGGTGGGAAATGAGCAGTTCAGGCGGGTTGGACAACAGATCAACATGGAGTCGGTTTAAGAAAATATACCTATTTTTAAGGTGTGTCTCCTCCTTGCGGATCTGACTTTATCAATAGTCTTGATGGCCTTGAGTGTGTTCTCAGTGACATTTCTGTCTTACCTTTCTGGCCTACGACGCTTTCTCTCAAACTCAAATGTAGCATCCTACAAATTTGATTCAGTTATCAATAAATCATTTTTCGTTATAAGAAAGTAATCCATTTATTGTAGTAGCAAGTTTTTGTACCTGTGTCATGTCTTTGTCGTGTAACCTCCTGTAAGCTGTAGTCCATTTCTCCTTACGTGGATCCCTCTCCATTTTGAAATTCTTGTGACATTTCGAACAACAAAATCTAAAAATCTGCACACACGTGTACCAAGTATACCAAGTAACTTAGGAAATGAAAGAAGCATGATTAGCAGATAAGCACTTATTTATCATAGATTAAAGAGTGTTTGCCCTAGTGTTAAACGAAGTCAGATTCCAAGGTCTGACGAAAAGAAGCAAGAACATGTCATATACACTAAAACGAAACCTGGGTTTGTTATTTGTGAGTTTAAGAACCAATAACAAAATTCTAAAAGTTAATTTTTACTTGAAGTCCTTCGCTATGGCCATGGGTTTTTAATGTCCCCTTATTTGGTTAAAAATATACCAATAACTTATTAGAAATTTGAGTCCAAACAACATCCCTTAATAGCAGCACATTCTCATACACCAACACCCGGTGAACGCAATTTTCTCAGACACAAAGCACCCGGTAAAACATTTCTACTAGACCAATTTAAAAACCAATAATTTGAAATCGGTGACAAATTTTTAACTATCAATCATAAAGAAAAAGTAGAAATGATGCACTTAAAAGATTAAATCGATACCTCCACAGCCACTTTTGGAGCTCATCGCGAGCTTTTCCAATTTTCAAACCGCCGTGTGAAATCCTTAGCTACAATATAATTATATCATTTGTGCTTACTGTATCATGATCCTTTTAAATTGAACATGTACCTTACACAATATTAGCATCAACAATCATGGCTATGCGTATGCACAACTTAAGGTTCCAGACTAAGAAATACAACAATGTATTCAGGGAACCGAAATGGCTACAACCACATGTATGACGTAGCTACCTCGCCAGTTTAGGTACACCATGAAAGAACATGCCGTTAGTGATAGTTGTCATCATCGCCTAAAGTAGAATACAACATACGCACGTATTTCATGCTAACTCCTTCACAAACAACACCCGTAGCAAAATCATTTCGAATACTAACGCAGACACATTTAGTAAATTTAGATCATGAAAGCCTAAGCAAAGCAAACATCACCATAACTGACATTAGCAAAGGATCCATTGTTGGTACGCACCTTGTCTCAAAAAATCATTAAGCCAACAAAAGTAGAAGTTAACAAATACCCAACAACATCAATTATCATAGCTTATTAGATTATTGGTAAACCAAACCCTAAAAAACTAACACACCTCTTCTCTGTCTAAAAACATATCTCAACATACGCCGTTGTCATTCTTTCTTGCTCTCGTGGCACGCCATGGACAGCGGCAACGAAAGATATCATAATTGATATCCGGTTTTTATTTTCACGACACCCAAACATGAGCACGAAACATATTCAAGCCAAAAGCCGAAATCATAAGCAACCCCACGCAAAATGCTTCAAAACGGCGTCCACTTTATTTTTCTAGGCAGACTAGCTAAAAAAATGCCAAACGGGACTGCCGTAATACGAACCTTTTTTATTAGGCTGAAGCAAGGCTCAGACTAAGAAATACAACGATGTATTCAGGGAACCGAAACGGCTGTAACCACATGTATGACGTAGCTGCCTCTCCAGTTTAGGTACGCCATAAAAGAACATGCCGTTAGTGATATATGTCATCATCGCCTAAAGTAGAATACAACATACACACGTATTTCATGCTAACTCTTCCGGTTTTTATTTTCATGGCACCCAAACATGAGTACAAAACATATTCACGCCAAAAGGCGAAATCATAAGCAACCCCAAACAAAATGCGTCAAAATGGCGCCCACTTTCTTTGTCTAGGCAGACCTGCTAAAAAATGCCAAACAGGGACTGCCTTTTGTTTAAATAGATTACAAACACGCAAACAGTCGCACACCGATCAACATCGCCACACCGCTAAATGCATTTAATGCAAATGCCTGCCCCAGGTTGATCCTAAAACCCATATTATATACTACTTTATTAAAACTCACACAGATTATCTACGTAAGGGTTACGTGTAAACTATGCAACTCAACAAAAATACACACCTCTTCTTTCTTTAATAACAAATGTCAACACTCGTCTCTCAATCTTTTTTTTCTCTCTCAAGAAACAGATCTCACCGATCTTTGCTTAATGGTAAAAGCTTTCAGCACACACCAATATAATACAACCTGTTTCAAACGAAGAGGCATAGGGACGCCTAACCAAGATTCAAGTGTCAAAAATCTAATGATGAGTTTAAAAAAACAACAGTTACATTCTATTTGTTCACTTAAAGCACCCACACAACAAACCGATCAACATCGACACACACCATGAACGTGGAAACGAAGAGATCGGTGGCATCGGGCGGCTATGATGACCGAAGTCACCATTCCATAATAAAGATGTTAAAAAATATACCATTTACGTACTTTATATTTTCTCACAGCCCAAAAATAGGCACAACACATATGCAAGCCAAAACCCGAAAGCATAAGCAAGCCTAAACCATAAATCTTAATATAGTGTTTATTTTCTCATAATCAGAAAGTTAGATACCGGGTAAAAAGACTTCGACCCTACAAGGCTGCAAACACGTTATCGTGCTGCCCCGCCAAGAATTGGCTCGATTTCAGACATATTACACGTTTGCAAAAGTATAAGAATTAATATGCTATTAGCCGAGTTATTTTGCAGCCAAGAAGCCTATCCCCGTCGGCACCTAACCGTCGTATCGTTCACACGCCATTGATAGCAGCAACAAAAAGAGCGGTGGCATCAAAGGAGCATAAGCCGAAAGTATAAGTAAGCCCGAACCATAAATTATAATTTTACACAGGAAGAACAAAGCCAAGTTTCAATTAACCATAAAGATCATGAAATCAGACATGAAAACATATACCTTCTTTTTTGCAACACGCAACAATAATTGTACCACCGAAACCACCACCATCAAGCAAATCCCCTTAGCTCAAATATAAATGCAGCAACAAAGAATAAACCACAATTAAAACCAATGCCATTAGATAGCAACAGTAATTGTATCATCTAAAACACCACCACGCCATTAGATATAATATACCACAAACCACCACCACGCCATTAGATAGAACAGACCACCAGGCCATGATCTGCTCTTAGAGAGAGAGAGCAACAAATATCAGCGAGATCTATTCTTAGAGAGAGAAAAAAAGATTGAGAAACGTGAAGAGGTATGTGTTTTTGTTGAGTTATATAGTTTACACATAACCCTTACGTGGATAATATGTGAGAGAGTCAAACCCGGGTCGGGGCGGGGATGGCATTAAATGATATAACCTATCAGAACACGTCGAGGAACCGCTGAAAACCTGTCAGAACCCATCAAATGCCAGGTTCGGGCCAGTTTGCATTAAATGCTTTTCGACCCGAGTGCTACCCCTTATATAAAGTTATAATTAAACTATTATCTTGTTTACATTAAAAAAATGAAAATTTTCTAACCTTGTGACTTTACATCTATAAAGAAAGACAAAAAGGTATCGGATAAAAAGATGTCAGTGACGGGTTTGATGGTGGATGACATTGTTGAAGATGTGATTTCATTGTAGGGTTTGATTTGCGGCGATTGGGGTTGTGGGAGTTTTAGGAAACAGGTTGGATACGCATTGTCCGTGCCATGGTATGCAAGCTTACCTCGATTGGAGGCAAGATCTTACGTGGAACAATATGGAAGTGACGATGATGTTTGGATACGAAAATATTTGTATAGGTACTTCCTTCGTCTCAAAATTATTGTCCTCTACTAATATTTTAAGTTTTTTTCTTTCAACTTTGAGCTTAAATATTTTTGTTTGTATTATATAATACTTAATGAATATTATAACAATGAAAATACATTCAAAAACTAATGAATTCATATATTTTTTGTTAAGTATTATATAATACAAAAAAAAAATTAAAAAAGTCAAAGTTGAAAGAAAAAGACTTGAAAAGTCAATAGGGGACAATACTTTTCATATACAAAGTTGTTTTTGACTTACAACCATCTAAGTTGTTTTTGACTTTTTACTGCAGCTAACTTCTAGGTATTGAAACCACAACTTACTTGATTTATTAATAAACAGTTTTGCTCTGGATCCTTTGAAGCGTAGTGCAGCCTGATGATATGCAAGGGCCGGACCCTCGGCTGTTTCAAACGTACCTAACCAAACTCTTGCACCTTTGTTGGGATCTCGTATCTCAACGCCCACTTTCCCCATGGTTGTTTTCTTACACCTGTTTAATATTACGTTATGTAAGTAAGCATTTATGCAATGTTCCAATAGACACATTAAGGTCATACAAATGTCATGTTGTTGGCTAAGAATTAGACTTAACATTAAAGACTGCTCATATACATGTTGGGCGCGTGTGGCAAAATGTATATACCTGGTGTCATGTAACCAAATGAACATGCGTATCTAGTCCATTTGCTCGACTCCTGGTTCCACATCTTAGCATACTAAAAATCGATCAATTTAGGTTTGAGAATCTATTTCTTTTGCTTCATGAAACACACATAGGTTCTTGCAGCCTCAATTCCTTGTAAATTCCAAAAATAATTACAAATGTGATGCTACAAAAACAAAAGAACTCACCTATAACCTGATGTGAACATCCAAAGAATGTATGTGTGGGTGTCTAGTATAGCCGTTTGTAGACAAAATAGGGATAACTACTCCGCCCATTTCGTCAATATCAGTTGTAAAAGAATAGAGAGGCAGATGATTGACTACGAAAGAAAAAGTAGAATTAAAACTTCAAAAAGGCTTGTAGGAAAAGCTTTGTAAGATGACAATGCGCTACGTACAATAGTAGAACTTAGCCTATAAATAATATGTAAATTAGAAGTGAATTGAGCCTAGCTTAAATGGTACATCGACTTTCCCTATATCTCTAGTTAGTAGGGCTGGACGTTTTGATTTTAGATGCTTTCACAATAGCAGCATACGCCTATGAAGTTGACAGATTGTTTATTTTACTTCCATAGGCTTTAAAAATTATTCAATTATGAACCTTGGAGCCATAACAAAATCAGTGTATTATAATTTCTAATAAAAATAAGCGAAACTAAGCATAGCTTATTAATCTATACTTTAAGTTTACAAAACTAAACATCAAACAGTTACAACAACAGTTGTAACATCTAGTGCGGTAAAATATCCAACAAATCTAATATATTAACATCATTAGCTAAAATTAAATTATACTAAAATAAATAATTTAGGATTATATCAGCAAGATCCTGTGTGAAGAAAATCATTTTTCCCTAAATCTAACGTGTTCACACTACTGGTGATAACCTGAATACATAACCGAATAATTCATAATCAGTATCATATGACAAATATATAACAACTAGTTGAAAACAGACGGCCCCTAATTATTAGACATGCTTACTAATAGTAGATGCATCATAATCAAAATCAATTTTTGTCCCAAACATCAAAACAACATGTAAATCTTATAAAACCACATATCTGCAAAGGATTGATGAACCCTCCAGCCGATGTTCAAGCCGCACCCGCAACCACCACTTGACACTCTGAATATCCAAAATCAAATGATATGAACTACAAAAAAACCCAAAGTTCATAAAAACTACTAAAATTTATGAGGATAGATAAACCTTCCAGCTAATGTTGAACTAAATCAATTTATAGCTAATGATATTTAGGAATTAGTCCCTTTACACATGAGTCAATCGGTCATAGGAACAAAATGGGTCTTTGATGTGTGCTTAAACACACATCATTTATACTTCGGAAAACACATTAAAATGGACTAAAACACTAAAATATGAGTAATTTTGTTGCAAATATCTTTGTATTGTGTTTTTATGTCTTATAGGTACAAAGGATTGAAAACAAAGCAAAAACGGTAATTTTTAGGTGACTTTCGATGACGTTCTTACGTTAATCTAGGTTCAAACGAAATCGTTAAAATCCCACGACCACATCATTGGAAAGAGCATGAAATTACGAGTCTATCGGTACCTTACTTGACCCCCGAACCCTTCTAAGTTGAACCTTTTCACGCTTTAATTGAACCTTTAATATAATAGAACCTGGTCCAGATTCATGAGCCCATATATGAAATATATTTGCATATAGATTACGATGGATGCTTCTAGCTCAGTTGGGCTTGAGGCCTCTCTTGAGTTCCCACTCGAGAGGTCTTGAGTTCGATTCCGGGTTTAGGCTCCATTGTATATGTCACGTCATCATCCACGTGGATGCCACGTGGGCACACGTGGCTGACACGTGGATCCATGTGGCAACCAGACCCAACCATTGACAGACCGTTGACTGGCGGTCAACCACCGTTGACTGGTGGTCTAACGGTGGTTCACGATGGTCCGATGCCGTTGAGTGCCGTTGACCACCGTTGACCTCCGTTGATAGGTGACTCTGATGACAGCGCCAGAACTGTTGACAGGCCACGTGGCACCAATCATAGGGTGACACGTGGCCATCTAATCATTGGTTACGAGGTACTGTTCATTGTGCAGGTCCGAGGTACTATAGCAGGTTCGGGTACGAGGTTCGGCGATCGAGGGTTCTAGAAGCTGACGTGGCGCGTTGTGATTGGTGGATCCAGCTGCAGACAGCTGGGGGTTACAAGGTTCGCTATCACATGCCAATCATTGGCATCATTAATACGCGTCAATGCATAAAGATGAATTTACCCCTGTTTAGAGAGCTGTGATTGGTGGAGGCTTTGAAATGACAAAAATGCCCTCAAGCACTCACCTGGGCTATAAAAGAACAGATGCAGCAGTGGTGTTGGGTGTTAGATTTTTAGTTTATTTTCATAGTAGTGTAGGTTAGTTTTAGGAGTAGTGTAGTATTGGTTTTTAGCATAATTGTAAAAACTTTATAGCATATTTAGTATTGTAATCCACTCTTTTTAGCTTATAATGAAATGTTTTGAAGATGAAGTGCTTATTTTCTTATGGCATATGTCTTTCTATCCTCTATTACTTTTCTTTTCTATTTAAAGCCATTTTGGCTTATGGTTGCTTTCGTAGCTTGTCTCCTAAGCTTATATCTTACTTCAAATAAGCCTTTCTTTGCTTATTAAAGATTTAGAGATCTAAGCTCAGATTAATCCAAATAAGTTTTTGCTTATTTCATTTTGTACTTCTGTTTAGCTTATTTGAGGTTCTATATTTCTGAGTTTACGCATGGATTCGAATGCTAAAAAGGGTGTCAAGATCTTCTACTCGCTTTAGTTATTAAGTCTTGAGCACTCTTTATTTTGTGAGCGAGCTTAATTTTTTACTTAAAATTTTTAAATAACTCATTTTTATTTATTTGCTAATTTTATATTCTTTTAATTTTGGTTGCGATATTTTATAATCCTATTTTCTTTCTTTATAGATCTATTCCTTAATAATTACTCATCTCAAGTTCACTTTTATGAAGTTTGAACATCTTCTTTTAGTCATAGCTTATTGTATGTTTAACTCTTATTGTCTATTGTTGATGAAAACCTTGTTCGACCTCTTTGGCGAGGAGCTTATGGTGTCTTATAAACTAGTTTCACTATTAAAGTTCTGAAGCTTTTTTAAGCTTTTTATTTAGATAATTAATTAATATAGGCTCAAAACTTTTTATGAATAAATAGTGTAAATTAAAACTAATAAAGTCTTGAAACTTTAAAAGTTTAATAAGTTTATAAGGAGCGGTGATGGAATATACGAATCATTTCATCATTCGTGTTCTAAACTTCTTTTACTTCTTTTAATCAATAGTATAAAATAGCATAATTTGTAGTTTTGATAATATTAGATGCTTATTAGAATGATTGTTGCTAGTGAGTAGTTTAATTAGTGATTGTTAAGTGATTCTCTTATGATTTGGAAATTAAGTGTGGATTTCAAAAATGCTTAATTGATCTAATAATCTTCGATATTTAGATTTGTAGTTTGAACTGTTTTAAGGGCAAAATCCCAAAAAATAGTCACACTAACACATCTAGTAATTTGTATATTTTAAAGAGATTTTTGTCAATATTAGCCAACGTTGTTGTAGATAATATCTTTCTAAGGTAATTATTTCATTAATACAAACCTTTAATTCACACATGTATAGGACTTTTTCACATCCACTTAGCCAGCATTAATACGACCTTAAATATCTTTATGATCATTTAATCTTTAATTTGGTAGTTTTAATATTATATTTTAGATGGTAATTTATTAGTGATTTAAAAATTAGTTTTAACACCAAAAACAAAAAATAATTGGAAACTCAACAAAGCATCAACAAGATACCTCTTAGGATTCAAATTCATCTCTCGTCGGGATAAAAACACATCCGGAGATAAAAAAATTTACTTTTCCTAAAGTAATTGTCATATCTAAGTGGATAACTCTCTATATTTTTACTATATGGTATAAGTATATATATATTATATATTTTTACTCGAATCATTGTTTTAGCGCCGTTGTCGGTGATAGGTTACGATTTTCTACGTGGTTGTTCGAAGTTGATGCCCTTGAAGACCTTCTACTAAAAAGTTTATTTGTTCGTACTTATTTAATAAATATAAAAAATCCAAAAATATTTTTCTCTTAATTTATTTTTTTTTTTCCTTTCATTTTATATAAAAATTAAAAAAATACAAAAAATATTTTTATTTTTAGTTTTTATTATTATAATTCTTTATAAAATCTAAAATATTTCTCTTATCCCTTAGTTCATTAATTCTTATCTTCTACCCCCTCTTTATATCCGATATTCTCACCTGTCTTGGTTTTTCCGAGATGCTCGTAGGTGTGGAGTCCTTTAACGATGGAAATTGTCAGCTGTTGTACAATGTAAAGTTTCGAGACGAGGTTTGTCCGGTAACCCCGATTCCCATTTCAAATGAGAAACACACCGATTTTTCCTTACCCACATTTACAACTCACCCTTTCAAGACATCTTCGTTCGACGCCAATTTCATGTTTTTTGGTTGTGGAGATCTGTTAGAAAGTGGTCATACGTTACAAAAAACAGTGTACTGCGCAAGTGGTGTAGATATAATCAATAGGGAAGCGATTTGTTTGTTTTGGCGCTTCAAAGATGGAATCTCAACCCATTGAAAGTTCCTAATCCGAACACGTTCAATAATCTCCGCAAACTGTTTCAATCACCCACCGCTCCACAACCCCCAGTACGAACATACTCTATCGAGTTTAGGTGGGAATGATTCTCACTACGGTATGATTATCCATCCACCACGGTTCCCCCGTTGTCTTATGAGGGAAAAAAAAAAAAAGGGGGGAAAAAACCGAGTTACAATCAAAACTTTAGTGATAATTTTATCCACAGAATTCACACTGCGATTTTCCACACAGATATCTTTTGCTTTGAAAACTGTGGTGGGTCCTCATGAAAATTTTTCAGTGTCAACTCGATGAAATCAAAAACTACTTTGAGTCCTAATTCCAAACTATGCTGGTTTAGACAGACCCCCGCAGTAATCCCTCGATCATCAAAGAAGACCTTAATTCAGCAAAAGATAAGTATGTGCACGATAGATGGGATAAAATAGTAAGAGTCACATAATAAACATCTCAACATGAGCAATATCATTTTTGTGAAATGGTAAATTCAGACAAAAGCGCGGCTTAATATTGATCAATTCACCCTCCTCAAGAAATGAGTATCCAAGATATTGGAGGATCTGAAGCATCAAAGTTAAGATGAAATGCTAATTATGAAGTTAATCAACTTTCAGATTAAAGATTATCGTAATGAGAATATATATATTTGTTATAGAAAGGGAATGTAAACAATGATTAGAGCTTACCGGGAAAATTTAATGTAATGAGTATCGAAATAAATAAAATGAAAGAGCTTCGGCAACTAGAGCAAGCGGCGTAATCTTAGTACTATACTACCGAGCCTTGTCGCGATTTTCAATTCTTTTTTATGATGATGGATGATTATACGAGGAGAGTTACTAATCCTTTTAATGAAATTGTTTTTCAAATTCATCTTGTCTATTGCAATTACACCCGTCTAACTGACTATGGAAGCCCGAAGACTCTCTCATTATGGAGGAATGAGGATCTTACACTATTCCTGAAAGGAATTAGATGTATTCATAAGAGTCCTAAGTGTGAGGACCTTGTTCCAATTCTCTAAAGTGAGTCTGAGGATACTTCCTAGAATGAAAAGTGGAGATTGTGATTTGCCTTCAGTGGTGATGAATTGCTCTATCCATGACGTTCCCACAGGGAAAATCTTGACTTTCTCTAACCCTCTCTTCGATTCAAATGATGATTTAACCGCAGTGAAATGACAGTTCACTATCCGAAATTGAAAGGAACGTTCAGTGATGATAGAGTGAAAATTTATTTGAACGCCCTTTTCCGAATTGAATGACGAATACATCTCTAGTGAAGTAAAATCCTCTTTTTAATTAATAAGGTGTTAGAGAACATCGAGAGAAAGGACTCTTATGTTTCTAACATTGATGAGCCGGCTTTACTAGTCACGCCTCTCTCCGCTTTTAATGAGGATGAATGTTTTGACCTAGGTGGCGACGTTGATGAGATTGAGCTTCTACTTCACCGTGATCCGTCTACTCCTAAGATAAGCGTTGCTTCCATTCTCGAAGGGTTTACCGATGAACCGCCTCTCGTTGAGAATGATGATTTATTTAATTTGGAATCTAAAGAGAATGAATGGATGAAGATTTTGTACGATGCTCCAATTAATGATTTGATGACCGAGGACAAAGTTTTCGACCCTAGGATTCATGAGAAAATTTTTTCTCCAACATATGTGAGTTTACCCTTTAAGGATCACCATTATTTTTCCTTCACATATGTTATCCGAATTTTTCTTCCTTATTTCACCTATCCGGTGGAATCTCCTTTGCTTCACTCATCCAGGAGTGAGGATACTATTTTTGACCTCGGCATCTCTGCTTTTCATTTTTCTTCTCTAGAACCGGTGGCATCTCATCGGAGTGGAACTTTCATGTGATTCAATGTTTATCCAAACATCTTGAATGAAATTCCGATGGAGATTTGCTCTTCCACATGTTTCGACCCTAATATCACGATGATATGGGGTGAGTCAAGCTAGAGACTCGCACAAAAACAAACGCTTCTCGGAAGGCAACCCGTGTTTCTATCTTCTTTTTCTATTTTCTAATAAGTGTGACGTGAGGAGGCTCGCCTCTTCCTTTCTCGTGTTTCGTGGCTTGTGTTTTATGTCCAGGATTGCCCCGGATTTTGAAGACTCTCGTGCTCGTGGTTTTATCCATCGTTCACTCTATCTTCGATCCTTTGCATGCTTATATATGAGAATCCAATATCCTAGATCTTATTGATTAACATTTATCTATTAACATAATTAATAAACGGCTTTAGATTTACGTAGAGACCCTTTTAAACATTGAGGACAATGTTTAGTTCTAGTATGGGGGGATCTTTCTATTTGATCTTACTTGCATTTTCCTTGTCTTCACGTAACCCCGTTTTGCCACCAAAAATACCAAAATATGTGATTTTATGCCAAAATTAAAAAAAATTCAAAAATAAACTAAGTGTTTTGACACATAGTTTTGTCTTTTTGAGAATAAATGTTGACTTGATCGAGCATGTTGCGCTCTAGCTTGCCTCTTAACCTATATAAATAAAAGCTTTTGCTAGTCTTTTATACAAGAAGCTTTAAAACGCGAATTCTAGCTTGAAAAAGCCAAGAGTTTGCAAGTTTCCATAATAGACTTTAAATATGCAAAGCTTGATTTTATTAGACTAAGCATTCGCGGATCTTTTTATTAAAGATTTTAAATTTGCGAAGAACGAGAAATGATAAATTGAATATAAGTTGGATGCTAAGCAAGGATTAGTTGGAAATCTTAAGAGATCATAAGTGTAATTTGTGGCTTTTCCTCCCCGAAGCTTCTAACCGGACTAATAATACGTGCTATTTTCGGAAATTAGACAAGTTAGTGGTTTTATCACCCTTAAAAGTCCTTTAAAAATCAACATTTTTAAACTTTTTAGTCATAGTTTAAATTTATACTTAAATTTTCTAAAAAAAAAATTCTCTATATACCGTGGTAATGAAATGTGTTAAAAAAAATATAAATAATATATATAATAATAATACCTTGTCAGATTACTGGATCATGGTCGGCTCGCAAACCGATGTGACAGTCTTCGTATAAGGCAAGGTCTGAAGCCGAAATAAGACAACTGGATCATGGTCGGTTCGCGCCCGATGTGACAGTTCGTTTAAAGGGTGGCGGTTATAAGTATAATAATATTAATGTTAAGTGTAATGTATGTGATTGAATAAATATAGAGAAAATCTCTTTTTCTAAAATTTAAATATGCTTTTGAACTATGACTATTCGTTTTAAGTTTTGGTCTTTTTAAATAAATTATTAGTTTAATGGGAAACCTAAGAGTTTTTGAAACTGAAGGTCCATGAGTTCCGATACTATTCTCTGTGGGGTGTCAAAAGCCTGGTCACCTAAGCCGGTCTCGGCTGGGATGTGTCGAGAAGAAAGTCGCTACATGGAATGATCTCGCCTTCCAAATCATAATTCTTGGGGGGAATGTTATGAAGGATTACAACTTTCTTAAAATGTCGATTGGATGGTCGAAATTTAAAGTGAGCACATACACATTTTTAGATATTGATCCATTGGGAGTGAAAAGTTAGTCTAGGCTTACACAAATTGTAAATATGAGTAGTGTTAGCATCTTAACTTGTATTTAACAATGATTTCATTTTTAAGCTTGGTTTGGGGCGGGTGAAAAATCGAGGACGATAAATTTATCCTTTTGGACATTATTTATAAGTGTTTCTTGTTCCGTGATCCTAAAAGTTATGATTAAATAATAAAACTTAAACATGTAGTTTCATTAAAATAATAATAATAATAATAATAATAATAATAATAATAATAAATATATATAAAGAAATGGTAAAACGGGGCGTTTCAAAAACTAGAGATTTCTTAATCCCCTTAGATGAACACTTAGCTACTTTTCGAGATAATTAGTCTAGGGGGTTGAAATTTTTGGTTTTTTATGCGTGTGTTTATATCATTGCGTGAGGACACAGCAATAGCTTAGTATGGGGGATTTTTGATATGTGTTTAA